>JANAVB010025173.1:0-20000 GCA_029216955.1 Iris pallida
GGCCTGAATATCACTTGGACTGGCACCTAGGGGTGGTACCACATCCGTCACTGTCATATCTTCCTCTATCCCAGCAGTAGGAGGCTGCCGGGTCGCTGTCTGGGAGAGCACCAGAGCCCAGGCCGGGATGTCCACACAGAGTGCCTCATCCCTAGCAGAGAAATGACCCTCCACACTGGAGGGACCATCTCGCAGTGGTCCAGCACGTCTCTTCTGCTATAGACTATCTTCTCAGGAGAACCGCCATCAACCCCCTCCCTCTCCCCAAGGCCACCATCCCTCTGGTGACCATACTCCTCTGCACTGAGAAGGTAATCATAGCCCCACTAGTAGGAGTCGGCTGGGGCGAGATAGCGAGGCATAGCCCCCAGTCTCCTCCATCGATCGGTCCACCTCCTGCATGATATCCTCTGCTCCGTCATCCCTGGATAGAGACTCCATTGCCCGTGGTAGGCCAGGCACCTCAAGAGGTGAAACGAAAGGCGCCGACTGAGATCCCCCTACCGGGCATGTACTGTCCAGATGTCCGAAATACGCACACTGAGAACAGGTTGGGGGAACCCATTCATACTCCACTTCTGGATAAGAACATCTCCAGAAGGCACTTCATACTCCAATAGACTCGGTAACTCCCCTCCAGTCCGGATCTCAACGAATATCCGAGCATACATCAGCCTCGTCCGAAAGGCTGTAGCATCATTAGCCTTGATCGGGGTGCCCACCAAGCTGGCAAGTCACATCAGCAATGGGATACTCCAGAACCGAACGGGAAACTCAGGGAAGCGTATCCAAACTGGGATAGCATGCAAGACTTCCCTCTCACAGCGCAAATCTGGGGTCCACTCCTTCAGGATGATCAACCTGCCATCAAATGTCCATGGACCACCCTGCAGGATCCTGGTAACATCTTCTGCCAGCCCAAACTTTACATAGTAGAAGCCATTTTTCCTAGCAAATATCTCTATACTACCGTTAGGCTACCAGACACGTGCCGCATACCCCATGATCTGCCTATAGAATGGCTTGTTGCCCAGGACGTATAGCACGAGCGTATTTTCTCATATAAGACAGTCACCTTTGCAATCTCCTCTGCAGGGAACGAGGTCCGAAAACCGCTCCCCACCTTCTTCGGTGGCACATACTCCATAGAAGTGGGACTTTTAGGCCCCACCGGTGTGCAGATCTCAGCCTAGGACCGTCCTGCTGGGCGGGGAGCCGTTCCCTGTGAGCGGGTGGCAACTCCAGGGGTAGGAGACCCTGAACCCTGACCTCCCCGGTCCACCATTTTGTCCTTTCCTTTTTCCGCCATGGTCGTCTTAGGGCGCCAGCCCACTGTTCTCCCAATAGTCACCGCAGGGCCACGAGCCGACATCCTCAGCCCCGATCCCTCGCCCAGTTTCCCAGCAAAAGGGTGCGTCTTTTGGAGACCCTGTGCGCCCACCACCTTGCTCCCCGCCGTCTCGTAACAGTCGTCCAGCCACCTCTCTCCATCTGTCCATCCGGAGATCCAGAACGGGATCCAGGTTGAAAATTCGGGGTTCCCGTCCGATCGGGGACCCATCGGGCTCCCCGGACAGTGTTGTCGTCGTCGCCGACAGTCGTACGCACCCCTGCCACTGCCACCGCCACCACCGACAGCAGCCTTGCAGCCGTTGCCCATGGCTGTGCCCCCCGCCGACGCCTCCGCATCAGCCCGCGCTGCCCTAGCGCCCGCCTTGCCGCCGTCGGCGCCGTTTCTACCGACGCCCGCGCCGTCCCCGGCCGGTCTGCCGCTGACCGGTCCTCGTGTGGGACCCCCTCTCAGTCGCACGTGAAACCCTAGCGCCCGCTGCTGTCTCCATTCTTTATATATATATATATAATATATATATATATATATAAGTCGGGTTTCGGGTTCCTCGGGTAACCCGGCATATGAACCCGAGGCCAACCCAATTTATGATCGGGTTCAAATATTTGAACCCAAATCCGAGCCCGAGTATCTTCAACCCTAACCCAACCCATTAACGGGTTTACCCGATCGGACTCGGGTTTAGCCCGCCCAAGTTGCACCCCTACAAGGAGGTAGTCGTGATAAACAATGCCAATCGCAACCTTAGGCTGGGGTCACAACTCACAAGCAGCTTCTGATTTTTGTCTGGATAGTACTACACATATGTTTGGTAAAAAATGTTCAAGATTTTCTGTTCTTCATTGGAGTAGGTTGCTTTTAAGTACCCTAACATTGTATTCTCATATTAAAAATATTTCTAATGTTTTTTTTTTCTAAATAACCCGCTATTCCTTCCCTTTCGACTAATTAATGGCAAATTTAATTTTTTTCATAATTTCAGTACTAATAAAGCTGTTTCTCTTTTTTTTTTATTTACCAAATATCTTGTTGTTTCTCGTAGAACTTTCTTCAACATGTGATTATCGGATAAGTTTAACCTAATAAGGCACTACAGAAATTGTTAAGGAACATCATAGTTTTTGGCAGTCTTAGGAATTTGAAAATTCTGACAGTCTGTGCAATATCCAGGACTATCAAAATTTTGGCAGTCCATATAAAATCAAATTTTTTTGACAATCCTAAAATAGCAAGGACTCTAAATTTTTTGATAGTCCTAAATATGCAGAGAACTACAAAAATGTAGTGCTCTCATCAAATTATGTAATGTCGTTATCATTTGCCTTTACAAAATTAATTTATGATAATAACTTTTTATAAGTTCTAAGCTATAGATGTTTGATAGGTTTCCTCTACAACAAAAAAATGCTTTATCCAATGTCATGAAGTAGATGTCTCCTAATTTAAGTTAAAACAAATCATCATGTCTTGTCATGTGAATTAACCAAACTGACAAATAAGATAGAAACATCTAGAGATGGTCCAAAATCATCCCAAAATCAAGAAAATTTTATAACAGTAAGACATGCTTATGTCAGAGCTCATTTGTAACACTGCAACTATGGAAGTTTATGGATTGATTATGATCAAGTAGGACTTAGATTACTTTTACAGCTAAAAGAAAAAAAGAAGAAGGGAAATTCCAGAATATAACATATTACTCTGGAATAAGTACAGGTAGTAAACTGTGCAAAAGAAAATCTGAAATGACTATTTTTCCCAAGAACATTAAGACCATCCATGATATCTTGAAAATTTTGGTAGCGCATGAGGAACTCTCTACTTTCTTTTGCATTACATGATCGATGTTTCAATGTTCTCATAACCATCATTTTGAGGAGCAATCGATATATTTGTTATAGCTTACAACAGTAACAAACCCTGCCTAGCCTAGAAACCTGCAATATAGGAAAACAGGCAAGTGTTAATTTATTGGATTAGCAGTCTTCCATGCATCTGTAGGCAGAGCTTAGCTAAATTTGCATGAAGTTGAAGATTCTTGATGAAATGAAAATAGTATTTTTGATTCTTCATGATGTTCTTGTCCTTATCCTCCTCCATGAACAAACAAGACGGTATCCTGAAGAACGACACGGTATCTTAGCTTGGTATCGCAAATAACAACACTCAGAAGAAAAGAAAACAATCAGCATCTTGTGCCGAGAAAACATGTAGTATACATGTTGTGATGTAGTAGCAGTATCCCTGATCCTCTCTGCTTGTGTTTTCCACTACTTCCGGCCATCGAGCATAGAAAATCACAATTAGAAATAGTAATTAATAATAATAATTCCTAAGGCGATTACAAATTCGTTCTGTTCCTGATATAAAGCCCCTCCCCCACAGGTACACTCCTGACCTAAGGTTTACCAACCTCAAAGATGAAAAACTTACCTGGAAAAGTCCTAACTGCCACAATTTCGGAAGATTTTTTTTTCTTCTTCTTCCATTTGCCCTCCAATCATGTTATCTTCGCAAAAAGATGATGCCGCTGTGTGTCTCCCTCTGGAAACCAATACGTTGGTTTCCAGGACGGACAGACAGCGGCATCATCTCTCCTGCGAGGGGAACAAGCGGTGGCGGCTGCTGCTACTGCTGCTGCCACCCTTCCTTCTAGAACAGGATTTTAATTACAATTGGAGCCTGGAGGAGACAAATGCAAAACGGAAGGGGTATATAGTTTCAGAGTGCACAAGTACACAGTTCCCTTTCACCAAATTTTGTTGTGAGGAAAAAAATTGCTTTATGCGGTGGCGGCTGCTGCCACCTCCTTCCTTCTAGAACAGGATTTTAATTACAATTGGAGCCTGGAGGAGACAAATGCAAAACGGAAGGGGTATGTAGTTTCAGAGTGCACAAGTACACAGTTCCCTTTCACCAATAATTTTGTTGTGAGGACTGACTGGCTGGCTTAGCTAGGGCATACATCACCTGCTGAGGTCACTGTGATTGTGTCATCATTATGCTACTCATTGGCTTTTCAAATTGACAGGTTCGATGTATCGATACTCTCGCCTGTCCCTCAATCTTTTCTATGACAGGTGGGCCAAGTACGACGCACACGGGGCCAAGAGCTAGCCGCCACCACCTCCTCCTCCTCCTCCCATAGAAACAGAGGCCGCCAATCATTCTCAGGTATGAAATGGAAAGGTATGCTCACGATAATATAATACAAGAGCATAGTTACTTTTATTCTCCAATTTCCAATTTCATTCACAGGGTCATTCCATGTGAATGAAATGGTGAATGGTAAAACTAATCACACGCAAATCAAATACAGTAATCATGTGAAGTATATTATATATTATTTTGTGATCTTTCTAATTTCTTGAATATCTTCTTAACTAGCACGCAATTTTCAAATCATATTTTCTTTACTTGACACAATAATAGCCAACAGAACATCCTTGAGCATAAGAACTCATTTATATAATTTTTCTTTTATCTACAACCGAAGTTGACCCTACAAAAGAATATTCCCTCATAACCTATGTGTCTTCCTAATTCCCCTATGAATACCCTAATTATTTTTGGGATTAACATTCTAAAATTTTCTATGTGGCCATAATGACTGTGTCCTAACCTTGTCGGTGTCCATTCCATTTCCTTTAAGTTTTTTCTAGCTATTACATATACAATTTTTCGTGTCCGATATGACACGACATGATCCGTTACCCACTCCGACACAAACCAAATCCACACCATTTCAGTGTCCTGTAGACACATTATAATTTTCTCACGAGTCATGATGTTCTTGTTTTATGTTTCAATAGATTATGCATCTATGGTGATTCAAGATAGTCATGTTCATTGCATCTTTACTTGTGCATATGTTGTACCTGTTAGGCTGTTATAGATTGTACTTTGCTCATTTCCTAACTGCATACATTGCAGGTGACGATGACTTCTACCTTAGCATTTATGGTTTACAAGATAAGAGTATAGTTTTAGCTAGCATGGAGGCTACATGGAGATCAGTGACGACATAGGACCATTAATGTATAGATTTTCTTTCAGCTTGGATGATGATGGGTTAGGGGTTTATCACCTGCAAAACCATCATTAGTAGCATCATAATTATATGACAGTCAATGGTTATCTCACAAGTTTCGAACTACGTACATCAACTTTATTATGATGTCCCTTCTAGTGCATGTAGCTAACCCTACTAAAAGTCTTGTAATAGTTGTGCAAATAATCAAAATGCATGAACATAATCATTCCCCCTAGATCGACATGGTTCCGATGTTCTAGAAACTTAATCTTGTGCACAAGTTCATAATCATGCAATGCAACTATCTATAAGAAATACATAATGTATAATATAATGGAACATGATATGTACAATAAATTCCACCACATAAGCCTTGTCCATTATTTTCTTACTTTCACAATCCTCGAGCTATCGCTTATACACAAGTTCCCTTTAGGGCTGTCTCAATGACGACAACGTTCCCACTAATTCTACCCACATAAACCATTAATTAAGGCTCGGAAATAAATACATATGATTCATTGCATTATAGAGTTATTTTTCTTTTCCCGAAAACCAACCAAGGGAAGTACCAATTCTCTTTAATATTACTCTATTATCCTCTTATTAAGAATACAAGTTATTCGATCATCATTGCCTTTTTATGATTAGCATGTCCACATTTCTAATACAAGAAAGTAATCTCTATAGTAGTCTTCTTATCAGTGTTCATAACAGTTATACCAACAATCTATGATCCCATAATTCCAATTACTTATCATAAAACAAGAAGATAAGTATTGTAATATAAAAGCATGCTAAGATTTTTTTTTTAATCTTCGTTCTTTTTATTATGGTGTTATCGATTATGTGGACATAAAATAGAAGAGGGACGAGAGAGAGTTTCTTATTAAGAAGTAAGAGATGGAGGAAGAAATTAAAGGGTTGTATCTACTCACATGTTTGGAGAAATGCCTAAGGGTCTGCTTGGATTGAGGGAAAAAAAAAGCATAGTTAAGTGGGGTTTGGATTGGAGGAAGAGCTAGAGGGGGGGGGGGGGGATAACGTTATTACATACGCCATAAAATTAAATTTGATTAGAATTTTAATTAGAACTTGTCAAAATATCTTCACAAATTAGGAAGCTACAGATTAACATGTTGAAAACAAGAAAAGATGGAGAAAAAATTCATAATATTCTACAAAACAAATAAGGGAACAAAATCTCTCAATCCTCTCTGTTAACCCTCCAATTTGGGGGTTAAAAAAATGGACAAAAGAGGATGAAATAAACCCTCACTTAACCCTCTATAACCCTTCCTCTTAAACCCTCACCCTCATACCAAGCATAATTTTATTTTTTCCTCACTTAACTTTCCCTCACTTAACTCTCTTAACCCTCAATCCAAGCAGACCCTAAAGGATAGAGTACAAGAAGTCCTTTGTAATGCTCGGGCCTCGCCTCCGTCATCTTCCGAATTTCAAAAATGTTATTTTTTTCTCTTTTCCTCTCGAAAGATAAATATGATATGGAGTAAATGAAATGAATGGTAGAGGAGCTCCTTATATAGCTTTCCAAAGTGGTTATAAAGAGAGATCTCAACCAAGTCAACGGAGGGTCCTTATCTCAAACTCGATGTTATCATGATATGACTCAATTCCAACCAAAGTCAAGTCAACGGATAGAGAATATCTCAACAAAGTGGTTAGGATGTTTACCGAAGATATCTCCAAATATATTCGTTTCGATCATCTCGATACCAAAAGAGTTCGAAGAGCCTTCCCGAGATCCCAAAAGATCTTTTGAAAAGATACCTGAGGATTTTTCAAGATATGATTTGATATAACATGAGATCTTCTTAATGGAAATTAATAATATAAGTCGGCCTCGTCCAATACATTGTTCAAACCTTACCCATTAAGCAAGCCTCTCTTCCATACCCAAATCCTGCGGTTCCGTTGGACTTAAATCCAAACCAACAAAAGTACAATCCAACTAAGATAATTAAGCCCATAAAATAAACCAACTTAATGGGACAAATTCATGATTCGAACTCTAAAATGATAATCAAGACTTGCACCGAGTCAAAGTTGAACCCCAATGTCGTGCCAAAAAGTGAACATTCAAAGTGGGAGGGGGTATTACGACACTAGTAAAAAAATTAATGGTCCTTGCCAATATTTGAACTGCTAGCATAATACAATGAACATTTTTGAGGCATCCAACTGAACCTAGGAACTGGAGAAAGACATAAATAATCTCACTCAGGGGCATCCCTAGCCCAGGGCAGGCCGGACGACGGCCAGGGTCCCCAGACGAAAAGGGACACCAACATGGTTCTATCTACAATAGAAATAGTATGTATCAAGTGTCATTCTTATCAAAAAATAGTTGTGGTGTAGTGGTTATAATGATATTTTTACATTAGAGGTCCTTGGTTCAAAACTTGGTGGCAGTAAATTTTTGTTATATTTATACTTATTTTTACATTATGTATGGAGGGCCTATTTTGAAAGTTTCGTATCGGGCCTCCATCAGCTCAGGGTTGGCCATGATCTCACTCTCCCGGCAAGGAGATCCCCTGCTTAAGCTTCTCCCTCTTCAGCTTCTTCTTCGAAACTAATCGGTAGGAGGATCTTCTGAGCATAGCAGTATAGAGTGTAGTTCCATAGAAGAAAATAAACACCCGACCACCAACAAGCAGGACTAGTGTCCTTGGGTTCGACCCTTTGGCTCCTTCCCCAGTTTTTATCAATGATAACATTCCCCTCTTAACCACAAAGCCAGCTATGACAACTCAAGAAACAAGAAGAAAATTTTATTGGAATCAAGAAGTAATCAAGAAACACTAATCATAAAAGTTAATGAGAGCAGTACATATTAAAGAGAGAATTTTCACTTTGATTAAGGGTGATTGGACATTGGCAAAGAGATATTATAGATCTTGCTGTGTCGCTGTCGTGTTGGACACGGTACAAACACAACAAAAATCATAATTTGCGGTATCGGCCAATACTGATACGGTTTGGCAATTTCCTGATCTGATACTGACCGATACCGACATTAGGGGTCTCCTTAATTTTCAATTAATTCGGCAAAAAAATTGAACAAAAAAGACAAATCAACAAGGTTGTAAAAGCGTGTAAAAAGAAGGAAAATTTATCTATCGCAGGTAAACCAATTGGCAAGAGTGACGATTATTTAATTGAATTTCAAAACTACTAAGAAACAACACAACTTAAAGTTATGCCTAAATGTATAAAATATTATTTCTAAAATTCTAATAATTTATCAATAATTATTTGCTTTCCGATATCAATAAATTCCATACTCCGATCAGAAACCACCAATCCGGATACTCATAGGAAGGGTCCGATACCATCGATACTGCCAACCTTGTATACAATGCGCTAGGACACGCCAAAATTTGTGTCGTGTCTGTGCTGCGGTGAACCATGTCGGATAACGTTCATCAGTGCAAACATAGGTTACAGCTAAATCATGGTTGAAGAACCTTCTTGCTATCAACAGTACTATCTTAAGAAACAGCCACATTACTTCCCCCTCTTGCTTTGGATTGCATGCCAGAGTACTTATGGCTGAATTCTAGACTCAACACTGGCAAAGAAATAGATCTTGCTGTGTTGCAGTCGTGTTGGACACGAGTCACGACACAAACACTACCAAAATCATAATTTGCGGTATTGGCCGATACCGATACGGTTTGACATACTGACCGATACCGACATTAGGGGTCTCTTTTTTCAATTAAAGACAATTGAAAAAAAAAAGACAAATTAACAAGATTGTAAAAGTATGTAAAAGAAGAAAATTTATCTAACGCCGATAAACCAATTGTCAAGGGTGACAAATTTAATTCAATTTCAAAACTACTAAGAAACAACATAACTTAAAGTTATGCCTAAATGTATAAAATATTATTTCTAAAATTCTAATAATTTACTAATTATTTGCTTTCCGATATCAAGAAATTCCATACTCCTATCAGAAACCACTGATCCGGATACTCATAGGAAGGGTCCGATGCCATCGATAGTGCGAACCTTGTATACAATGCGCTAGGACACGCCAAAATTTGTGTCGTGTCTGTGCTGCTGCGGTGAACCATGTCGGATAACGTTCATCAGTGCAAACATAGGTTACAGCTAAATCATGGTTGAAGAACCTTCTTGCTATCAACAGTACTATCTTAAGAAACAGCCACATTACTTCCCCCTCTTGCTTTGGATTGCATGCCAGAGTACTTATGGCTGAATTCTAGACTCAACACTGGCAAAGAAATAGATCTTGCTGTGTCGCAGTCGTGTTGGACACGAGTCACGACACAAACACTACCAAAATCATAATTTGCGGTATTGGCCGATACCGATACGGTTTGACATACTGACCGATACCGACATTAGGGGTCTCTTTTTTCAATTAAAGACAATTGAAAAAAAAGACAAATTAACAAGATTGTAAAAGTATGTAAAAGAAGAAAATTTATCTAACGCGATAAACCAATTGGCAAGGGTGACAATTATTTAATTCAATTTCAAAACTACTAAGAAACAACATAACTTAAAGTTATGCCTAAATGTATAAAATATTATTTCTAAAATTCTAATAATTTACTAATTATTTGCTTTCCGATATCAAGAAATTCCATACTCCTATCAGAAACCACTGATCCGGATACTCATAGGAAGGGTCCGATGCCATCGATAGTGCGAACCTTGTATACAATGCGCTAGGACACGCCAAAATTTGTGTCGTGTCTGTGCTGCTGCGGTGAACCATATCGGATAACGTTCATCAGTGCAAACATAGGTTACAGCTAAATCATGGTTGAAGAACCTTCTTGCTATCAACAGTACTATCTTAAGAAACAGCCACATTACTTCCCCCTCTTGCTTGCATGCCAGAGTACTTATGGCTGAATTCTAGACTCAACACTGGCAAAGAAATAGATCTTGCTGTGTCGCAGTCGTGTTGGACACGAGTCACGACACAAACACTACCAAAATCATAATTTGCGGTATTGGCCGATACCGATACGGTTTGACATACTGACCGATACCGACATTAGGGGTCTCTTTTTCAATTAAAGACAATTGAAAAAAAAAAGACAAATTAACAAGATTGTAAAAGTATGTAAAAGAAGAAAATTTATCTAACGCCGATAAACCAATTGGCAAGGGTGACAATTATTTAATTCAATTTCAAAACTACTAAGAAACAACATAACTTAAAGTTATGCCTAAATGTATAAAATATTATTTCTAAAATTCTAATAATTTACTAATTATTTGCTTTCCGATATCAAGAAATTCCATACTCCTATCAGAAACCACTGATCCGGATACTCATAGGAAGGGTCCGATGCCATCGATAGTGCGAACCTTGTATACAATGCGCTAGGACACGCCAAAATTTGTGTCGTGTCTGTGCTGCTGCGGTGAACCATATCGGATAACGTTCATCAGTGCAAACATAGGTTACAGCTAAATCATGGTTGAAGAACCTTCTTGCTATCAACAGTACTATCTTAAGAAACAGCCACATTATCCCCCTCTTGCTTGCATGCCAGAGTACTTATGGCTGAATTCTAGACTCAACACTGGCAAAGAAATAGATCTTGCTGTGTCGCAGTCGTGTTGGACACGAGTCACGACACAAACACTACCAAAATCATAATTTGCGATATTGGCCGATACCGATACGGTTTGACATACTGACCGATACCGACATTAGGGGTCTCTTTTTTCAATTAATTCGGTGAAGAAAATTGAAAAAAAAGAAGAAATTAACAAGATTGTAAAAGTATGTAAAAGAAGAAAATTTATCTAACGCAGGTAAACCAATTGGCAAGGGTGACAATTATTTAATTCAATTTCAAAACTACTAAGAAACAACATAACTTAAAGTTATGCCTAAATGTATAAAATATTATTTCTAAAATTCTAATAATTTACTAATTATTTGCTTTCCGATATCAAGAAATTCCATACTCCTATCAGAAACCACCGATCCGGATACTCATAGGAAGGGTCCGATACCATCGATAGTGCGAACCTTGTATAAAATGCGCTAGGACATGCCAAAATTTGACTCGTGTCCGTGCTTCTGTGCCGAACCATGTTGCATAACGTTCATCAGTGCAAACATAGGTTACAACTAAATCATGGTCGAAGAACCTTCTTGCTATCAACAGTACTATCTTAAGAAACAGCCACATTACTTCCCCCCTCTTGCTTTGGATTGCATGCCAGAGTACTTATGGCTGAATTCTAGACTGATAACACACTCCTGTCACCTCCTCAAAACTATGTTGTTTATAAAGACTAGAAAACTTTCGGACACGACAAAAATGGTGTCCGTATCCATATCTTGTCCCTAACCATGTAACATAAGTAACTACTCATTGTAATATATGTTCCCGTGACAGTATTCATGCAACATAGCTGTCAAGCTATCAGGTAACTGCGATATACCTTGATAAATTAAATGTGGACATCATTTGTTTCATAAATGATAAACTGGCAGGTACAAGGCAACTTGTCAACACTTAAAACCAGAAGTTTAGCAGCTACAACTCATAATGGCCATTAGTGTCTGATATTAGCATTTAGAGTACTCTACTATAAGCATCATTGGTTCCATTAGTTTGGTGGAGCACCTAATAGCAGAATATTTTCGGCCTCGTTTGGTTCGCGGAATGGAAGGGAAAGGAAATCAATTCCTTAGCATTTCCTTTCATTTGCGAAATTACAATTCCCATTGATTTTCCTATCTGATGTTTGGAAATGCCAAGGAATTTGGAAAGGAAAGTGAATACTTCATTATGGGAAAGTGATTCCTTGCTTGGATGGATGGAATCACTTTCTCCCCTCCAAATTTTCAATTCCTTTGACACCCAAACATAGGAAAGTAATGACCTTCCTTTCCCAACCCGATGTTTCCGCGAACCAAACGAGGCACAGTAGTACTAGCATGTTGTATTGGCAACTCAGAACTCTTTGCTTTTTAATACTATACGGTACTTGTCAAGGTTCTTCATGTATGCAGCTCTATCAGACTCTTTATAATATTCTTGATCAATTTATATGTGTGATGTTGTCTTCTGTGCTTTTTATAGGCAATGTTAAACTTTGGAACATTTTGACCAAGTAGGCAAGACATTCAGAAAAACACAATCTAAGTTTAAATTAGTGATCCCTTAAGACTTCTCTCCTTCTCTAGACTGGAATAACAAGTTCTTTTGTCTCTTTGATTCCTTCTTCAAGTACTTGATCATAAAGTTAGAGATCGATGATTTTCTATACCTAAACCACATTTATGAAGTCTATCACGCAAAGTGTTCGCCAATTTACCATAGGAAACACAACTGAACCTGATCCATTGGTGAGGACTTGGCGTATTAATGTTAGACTTTAAGATTGGCGAACACTTTGCATATTCTTCATGTTACTGCATAGAACACTTTGGTAGCTTGTGCAGTCTCCAACTCAGGCTTAACAAAGATCATGCATGAGTCTACGGCCATAGTTTGCAGTATCAGCCGATATCGATATGGTTTAGCATGTCCTGATTCGAAATTGACCGATACCGATACCGCCATTGGAGATCCCTTTACTAATCAATTCATAGCTTGTACGCAAATTAATATGTGATATTGTGAATATATGTTAGAAACGGACATAAGCCAGGTTGGCTCAGTTGTGACTGAGCTAACAATCACAAAAAATACCAAGCATGAAACAAGACAACTCATGCCAGTCATTCAGAAAGAGTTGGCATAGCTAGAAACATCAAATGACGAAGGTTCACATGAACATGTTGTGTAATGTCGCTTCATATCTTTTTGCCCTTACTTGGGGTTCCTTGACAAAATGGGGGTGACAAATTATAGTAAAGGTAGAGTACTGTTGACGTCAAGTTTGAGAGTTGGTCGTAATAATAATTGTCAATTTTTTTATGCTTTAAAATTGATCTCATTCTAACGAGAGAAAACATTGATGATGACGATATAAATATAAGTTTTTTATTATTATCAAGAACTGTACCCCGCCATCAATAAAGGAGCCTTTTATCGTCTTCCGGGCATGGCAAAGAAGTTTCCTTCACTGAAAGCAACAACCTATCCAATTCAAAATCATAGGTAGCTTAAGAAATGGAACGGAAAGCAAATTAAACAGAGAAATTAAAAGAAATTAAGATCAGAAATAAAATGGAATGCAAAATCATAGGTAGCTTAAGTTTATAATCACTACTTTGGAAAAATAAAATAAAGAGAAGATAAATTAAGATCAAATAACATGTTGGTGTTGGATGGGGGTTTCCAACCTATGTGGAGAAAAACCCCTCCATGCGACGAGCTTTATTCGTGTGTCGGAGAAACTTGGAGAGTCAGATGGTGTTAAGGTGGCTTGTTTCGAGTCAGTATTAGGCTTAGAATATGTTGGAACGCTTGTTTTTAGTTCCACTTTGTGAGTATTTCAAATACACCATAGACAAAAGGAAAGAGACTTTTGTTAGTCCCACATCGCTTAAAACCCACACTTGTGAACGGGTTATATATGTTTACACCTTCTACATGGTTGTGATGAGTGGGTAGTAAGAGGGGTGCTCGCGCGCCCGGGGGGCATTGAGCTAGAATGCACCCGATTTGGAGGGAAGCTCCAGAAAACCTTAGCCTCGCACGTAGGCGGGGCACGACCCTACTTTTTGCACTTTCTCTTGGTAGTGAGCCCGCGATTTATGCGGCCCATTATTTAACCTCTACTACTCATTCAACACGTTCCTGATCCTACTCCTGATATTTGGTTCACGATCTAACAGAATTAGAGTTTTGCAACTCTATTTATTCATTCGTTCTTCATAGAAAGGACACACCGCAGAGATCCAAAACCACCAAAGAGAGAGATCAGAAACGCTGCGTTCGTCTTCTTCTCTGTTCGATAGTAGGTTGCAGATAGGTACTGCTATCTGTAACTCGTTGTTGTATCCTGGAGGAAAGTCGCCGTTCGAGCCTTACAGTTACGTTAAGAGGCAAATCTTTTCTTGAGGACAGTGATTCACGCCTCAATGATTCTGACTTCTGTTCCACGAAGCTATTACTCCATCAATCTCAAGAAAAGATGACTTCTCAGAACAATGATCTCGCTGCTGCTGCTGGATCGGTTCAATCTCGTTCAAGGCTTCCTGACGTATCGAAGATTGAAGTTTTCAACGGTACCCACTTCAAACGCTGGAGGGAGAGGATCTATATGTCAGCCTAGACGTGCTGAACTATACGAAGTACCTGACTGAACCTGAACCAGAAAAACCGGCGGCTATGGAGTTCGATTCAACTAACATAGAAGATGCTGCCAATGCTTACGATGATTTCCAAAAGCTGCACGATGAGTAGCAGCAAGGAAACAAGGTATGCCGTTACACTATTCTGAATACCCCGTCGAATGAGATCTTCGATATATACTATTCATATAAATCAACTTACGATATCTGGGAAAATATGAATGAGAAGTATAATCGAAGATGCTGGTACTCAAAAGTATGCTATTGGAAATTATCTTAAAATCCAGTTTGTTGACTCTAGAGATATCTCTTCTCAAATCATTGAATTTCAAGTTCTTTTAAATGATTTGAAAACTGAGGATATTGAACTCCTTGACGCTTTCGTCTCTGGTTGTTTGGTTGAGAAACTACCTAATCATGGAAAGACTACAAGGACAAAGTGAAGCACAAAAGGAGGCAGATGAGTCTGGAAGACGTGATTATTCATGTCCGGATTGAAGAGAAAAACAGGAAACTTGACGCAAGATTAGCTACGGAGTGTGACTCTAAGGCTAATATTGTGGAAGGTAATCCCAGTTCTAGTTCTAATCGGTTTAGGAGAAATCCTAAGAAAACCGATAAGAAATCTTCTATTCCGAAGACTAACAATTCTCGTCCTTTTAAGAAGAATAAAGAAAATTGTTATGTTTGTGGAAAATCCGGACATCATGCTTTTCAGTGTAGACACAAGAAGGATGGAGACAACAAATATGTCACTCCGAAAGCTAATATAGTGAAGGATGATGTCTTTGCTGCTGTGTCTGTTGTGAACATGGTGGCTGAAAAAAAGACTGGGTTATTGATTCTGGAGCAACCCGTCACATCTGTGGTGACTTAAAGTCTTTCTCAGAGTACACCCAAGTGAAAGATGGAGAAGAACGAGTCTATATGGGTGACTCTAGGCTTGTACCCGTCCTGGGAAAAGGCACAGTTCTTCTCAACTTGACTTCTGGAAAAACCCTTTCACTGGGTAATGTACTGCATGTTCCTGACATTCGCTGCAATCTGATCTCTGTGTCACTTTTGGTTCAAGCTGGAATCAAAGTGAACATGGAATGCAACAAGGTAGTGCTTTCTGAGAATGAGACATTCATAGGAAAAGGGTATTGTAACCAGGGTTTATTTCTTTTGAATGTACTCAAAACTGTTATTAATGAAAATTTTGCTTATTCTACTTATATGGTTGACTCTTTTGATTTGTGGCATGGTAGACTAGGACATGTTTCTGCACCTTATATTAAGAAATGAGAAAAACTGGTTTATTGCTTAACATCACTAAACCAACGAATAATAAGTACGAAGTATGTGCTGAAGTTAAAGCCATCAAAAAGGGTTGTTCACTTGTTGTTTCTAGAAATAATACTGATTTGCTTTCCTTAGTTCACACCGATCTTGCTGAATTTAGAAGTTTAATGTCTAGAGGAGGGAAAATTATTATATTACCTTTATAGATGATTACTCTAGATACACGAAGGTATATCTCCTTAGAAACAAGCATGAAGCAGGTGAGATGTTTCTGAAATATAAAGCTGAAGCTAAAAATCAACTAGATGAAAATTAAAAGGCTTAGGTCGGATAGGGGACATGAATATGAGTCTAATCCCTTTGCTGACTATTGTGAACAACTTGGCATAATTCATGAGACTAACCCTCCATATTCACCTGAATCGAATGGGGTAGCTGAAAGAAAGAATAAAACCTTGAAAAAGATGATGAATGCTATGCTGGTTAATTCAGGAGTGCCCCTAAATTTGTGGGGAGAAGCCGTCCTATCTGCTTGTTTTATTCAGAACAGGATACCTTATAAGGCAACTGGCAAGACACCCTATGAGCTATGGAAAGACTATATGCCTAACCTAAAAATTTTAGAATGGGGGGTGCCTCGCCAAAGTTCTGTTAGTAGGACCTAAAAAGACTAAGTTAGGTTCTAGAACTGTTGATTGTGCGTTCATTGGTTATGCTAATAATAGTGCTGCTTATAGATTTTTGGTTGTTAAAAGTGACTCTGACCAGGTTGCTGTAAATACTACTCTGGAAACCAAAACTGCTGATTTCTTCGAAACAATTTTTTTTTGGAAGACTAGTCTCGAAAGAACTGTTAACCATACTGAATGTATCTCTGAGGCTCCTGAAAATTCAGAATTTGAATTGAGAAGAGTAAAAGAGCGAAGATATCCACCAATTTTGGTGATAATTTTCACATGTTTCTTGTGGATGATGATCCGATAACCTATGATAATGCTATGCATTCTAGAGATGCACCTTTCTGGATAGAAGCAATCAACAGTGAGTTAACCTCAATTATGTCTAATCATACTTGGGAAGTTGTTGATTTACCTCCTAGTGCTAGAGCTATAGGTTGCAAATGGATCTTCAAGAAGAAACTAAGAGCAGATGGCTCTATTGAGAAATACAAGGCTAGGTTGGTTGCGAAGGGATTCTCCCAGAAGAAAGACATAGACTATTTTGATACTTTCGCCCCTGTGACACGAATCTTTTCTATTAGGATCTTAATTGCCTTAGCGGCAGTTCACAAGTTAATTATCCATCAAATGGATGTGAAAACTGCTTTCTTAAATGGTGATTTAGAGGAGAAGATTTATATGTCACAGCCAGAAGGTACTATTGTACGGGGTAGTGAGAAGAAAGTATGCAAACTAGTTAAGTCTTTATATGGGTTGAAACATGCACCTAAACAACGGCATGAGAAATTTGATTCTGTGATGGTGTCTAATGGATACCTTATCAATGATGCAGACAAATGCGTATACTATAAGGGTGAGCACCCTGAATTTTGGGTTGATTTTTTATTTATTTTATTTTAATTTTTGATTGATTAGTTTCGATAAATAATTCTGTTTATTTATCTTAAGTGTACTTTCCCGTGCCTTTGATATTTGGAGTGTCAGGGATGTTCAACCTGGAAACCTTTTATGAGTTTTGTAGTGGACATGATTACCTTCATGATGGTATATAATGTCCCATCCAAACTTGTTCCCTTGTACTCTTTCTGCTTCGCACAACTTCGGGTCGAATTAGACCATTTGATCATTAATTAATTTTTTCACTTTTTCTTGATCATTATTAGCACCTTACCGTGACTTTTGAATTGGGAGCACCAAACCAGTCATTTTCTTGAAACCAACTTCTCATGCATGATCTACTCGAGACACTCTTCGCTCATGACCTTCGTGTCCCACTCAAACACACCATTTTGTGCTCCATTTGCTTCACACAACTTTCTGACACGTGACCCGATTTTATTTCACCCCACGGTGTCACATTCATTTTCCAACTTGATTTGTGGGTACCCTGTCGACCAAAATCTGTCAACCCCAAATGTGGACATGGCCCACATTGAGCCTACTACCCGCACGACACTTGTGTCCCATTTATTGGAATTCTCACATGCTACTTATTTATCCATGATCATCAACACCTATTTTTATTCGATTATTGCACCATGTCCGGTTTTGATCTAACCCCAGCTCCATGTTACTCTCCATCATGACGCTCTCATTTTTCCTTGTCCAAAAATAATATTAAATACCTAGCTTTCTATTTCAAATATTGAGTGTAATTCCATTGATTTTAAATCCCAAAAAATGAATCCAATTCCCTATTAATTCCTAGCCATAGATTTCTCTCCTAATTAATCCTAGCCCTTAAATCCCTACATGACAAACTCCCCAACACCCCCTAGCCATATGGTCGGCCCTAAATTTGAGGATGAGAATATTTTTCATCTCTCTCTCTCATTAAATTATTCATTCTCTCTCACTCTCCCTTTCTTAAACTATTTTTCCCACATTTTTCCATCAGCAACCATTCGACCACCACTCCACACACAGCAGCCGAGCTCCTCCCACGCCGAGCCCGACCTCCCTCCGGCGTGGCCGACGCCGTCGACCACCCCACCCACCTAGGCCGTCGGCCACCTCCTTCCCTCCTCCTGCTTCTCCACACATTGAATCACCGCCACCACATCCATTCAAAACCGAGCCACCCACCATCATCCTCCATTCCGCCACCAACCATCCACCCGCACCATTACAGCTCCGCCGCCCCGCCTCACCAGGCCGCGCCTTCGCCGGCCAGGCAGGCCGTCGCACCACCATCAGCAGCTGCGGCAGCAGTGCGCCGCTCAGGCCTGCCGGGAAACACCCCTGGCGCGCGCGTACAGCGTCGCCACCGGCCACGCACCGCCGTGGCCGTGCCTTCCCTAGGCTGGGCGAACGTCGGTGACCCCCCGGGTCCGCCATCTCCTCCTCCAGCGCGACGTATAGGCGATTCGTGCATTTCGCACGAATTCCCGTCGTGACGCGCGCGGAATCATGTCCGTTTTGGCGTCCCGTCGCAGCAACTTTGCGTACGATTTTCGAGAAATCTGACCGTTGGATCGGCATTTTCTTCGCTCCGTCACAATCTCGGTATATCCACCTTCACTCTTGTCAATTTTCGTCCGTTAATTTTATCGTTTGATACATCAAAACTGGCCACAAAGTTGACCGTTTAAATTGTATAAATTTTGGGACAGTT
This sequence comes from Iris pallida, assembly GCA_029216955.1. Lineage (NCBI taxonomy): Eukaryota > Viridiplantae > Streptophyta > Magnoliopsida > Asparagales > Iridaceae > Iris > Iris pallida. The sequence continues at coordinate 19,243 of JANAVB010025173.1, forward strand.
TCGTGGAGTCAACTTCGTCAGCTTGTACCTCCTCCACTGCAGCTCCATTTGGCGTGCTACCAGTTCCTGTGCGAAGCTGGTATAACCCTCTTACTACACCTCCAGTTTCGTTTCATTGTGAGCTTGTTTGATTGGTTGAATTCGACGCCAAAGTTGGTCGTCCAAATTCGTAATTTCCAACTTATAAAATTCTATTTTTGAACACGGGACTCCAGATTTCATTTCTGACACCACCAGTAGACTCGTGGCATTGTTCTGTCATGTTTTAATATAAAATTTGTTAGATTTGGAGGACGTGGGCCCTGGCACGCATTTCGGTGCAAAATGGATCCCATAGTCCGGGTCAACGGGACTTTTTGACGTCGGCTCATCGAAATCCAATTTCGGATATACCGTTGAGTTCGTATCGTCATTCTGGACTCGTTGACATATAATTTGCTAGGTTTTGGTGGACATTGGATCCGGCATACATTTCGGTGCAAGTCGGATACCAATATCCGGGTCAACAGGTCATTTTGAGATCGGCTCATCGGAATCCAATTTCGGATATACCGTTGAGTTCGTATCATCATTCTGGACTCGTTGACATGTAGTTCGCTGAGTTTGAGAACATTGGCTCCGGCACGTATTTTCGTGCAAACCGGAATTCCAAGTTCTGGTCAACGGACCAAATTGAGATCGGGTCAACGGAATCCAATTCTAGATATACCGTTGGGTTCGTATCGTCATTCTGGTTTCGTGGACATATAATTTGTTAT
>JANAVB010025173.1:25000-51982 GCA_029216955.1 Iris pallida
ATCAACCTTGCTAGCTAGCCTCCCTTAGTATCCTCAATAGTAGGGGGGTTCCAATGCAAGAAATTTGGCTCAATTTGGAGCTAAATTGATTGAATTGTGAGGGTGTAAAGTTGTAGGAAAAACTAGGGTTTTTGTGAAAGAAAGGAGGCTTGAATGAAGGGGGGTGTGTATATAGGATGGGAGCATGGGTTGGCTGCCATGGGGGGGTAGGGGGTAGATATTTAGGGTCCCCTCCACCTTGCTAACTTAGCCCTTAAGGCTTTGACTAAGGGAATAGATATTTCTAGGTTTCTAAAATATCTAAAAGTAAAATATCTAGATATTTTCTAACTAGATATTTACACATAAAGCTAACATCTAACATTAGTCTTCTAGGTTAGTGGCTAACCTCTAGATTAGTGCTAAACTAGGTTAGGGACTAACATGACACTAATCAATAATTAAATAATAATAAAAACACATAAATACAAATAATTCTAAATAAATCCTAAAAAATTACCAAAATATCCTTTAGGCTAAAAAGTGCTAAAATGGTATCCTAATCACTTGGTTAGGCTTACATGGTCATGGTAGTCTCTAGGTTATGAAATCTCTAGGGTTTACACTAGGGTTATACTAGTAAAATCACAAAGTCATAAGTCATGACTTAGAAAATAGTTTTAAATAACTAAAAATCACTAAAAAATATATCATGACAAAAATACCATTAATAAATAATAAAAATAATAAATTTTCAAAAATACCCCAATTTCAAAAAACTGGGTGTTACAAGTCTACCCTCTTTAAAATAATTTCGTCCTCGAAATTTAGATAGTCGTACTCCTCCTAGGTCGAACCTCCAACAATCAGGGTCGAAGCTACTACCTAGCAACATACAAGGTCAACAAGTAAAATATGGGTGGTAGACTATACTGGGTCATGTCTAAAATTGGCTGGCAGTTTTAGGTCATAAGGTGTCCTTAATTCAAATTGAAATCAAAAGTAACTGCATGGGGTAAATCAGGATGGAGCCTCGGGTCAGGAAAATCGTACTAAGCAAATGAAGCACACGATGGTATGCCTGAGTGGGACACTAAGGTCATGGGTGTAGAGTGTCATGTCTAGGTCATGTATGTGAAGTCAGTTTTAAGAAAACAACTAGTCTTGTGCTCCTAATTTAAAAGTCACGGTAATGTGCCTATGATGATCATAATTTAGAGTGGGAAAGGTCTATGGCCTAAATTGAACCGAAAATTGTGATGCGATAGTAGTATAAGGGGCAGGTTAAGTGGGACAGTCCTGGTCATGGGTATAGACTGGGAAGATAAGGAAACAATAAATCACAAGGCTAAAAGGGTTACCATTCTATGGTCAGAGCTACTCTATCAATTCTAAGTCAAAAGGCATAACACATAAATTAATTCATTTAAGGGAAAAAAATTTCTTAACAAAAGAAGTTATTCAAGAATTATATTAATAGCTAAAGCTACTCCTATACCTACTCCTACTCCTAAGTAAGAGATGAAGAAATAAACAAACAATCGACAAAAATCAAAAGAACTACCAGGTCAAAACTTATCACTAATAAAGAAACAGGTAGGAGCAGATGGAATTGGATTTCAAGATAGATATAATGAAACAAGGTGGGAATGGAATTTAAAAGAACAGAACCTGCAAGCACATTGCCAACTGCCTGGACATCCTCAACTGTCATGGCGTAAGCTCGCCCCTGCTGGCCTCTTCCAGCCTGTTGCTGAAACTGCATAAATCTCTGCTGCTGTGGCTGTAACGGTCCCCTCTGCTGACCTACCGGAGCCTTGGCTCCTGCTCCTGGTGCTGCTCTCTGTGCTACTCTGCCTATGTACTGGGAACACTCCCTCAGCTGGTGGTCCGCTGCCCCACATAGTAGGCACCAGCCCAACCTCTTCCTGCACTCTCCCAATCCATGTCCCAGCTTCTTACAGTAGGGACAACTGGTAGTCTGCTGTCTCGGGGCCTGTTGCTGCTGCCTCGGCTGCTGATACTGCTGTGGCTGCCTCTGCTGATGCTGATAGTGAGGCCTCTTGGCCTGACCGCCACTGCTGCCGGCTCCCTGTGTATCGTGGCCCCTCTTGAGCTTCAGCTCAAGATCATCCTCAGTTGCCATCGCTCCTGCCAGAATCTCCTCAAAAGTGGCATTCCTGTCACTCTTGGTCAAGGACTTGACCTTCTTGACCAAGCCCTTCCTGAACCTCCTCGCCTTCGCTGTCTCGCTAAGGCCCTCTACAAATCTGCTTAACCGGCAAAACTCACCGGAATACTCCTCTACAGTCTGGTTCCCCTGAACCAGGTTCTTGAACTGGGTCTCCAAGGCACCGACTGCCTGATCCAGGAAAAACTTCCCCTTGAAGAGCTCCTTGAAAGCTTCCCATGTCTGCCCTGGAGTGCCTACTCTCGGGTCCGTCTGATACCAGGTACGGGCAAGATCCCGCATCTGGCTGGCTGCTGCCTCTATCTGGAGTCCGGCTGGTATCTCCGTCAGTCAAAAAATCTCCTCAATGTGCTCAATCCAGTCATCAGCATAAAGAATCCCCTCTGTCCCCAAGAAGTCCCTAGGGTTCATCTTCTTGAACTCCTGAATGCCCGAAATCCTCTGCTGTCGCGGCTGTCCCAATCCTACATATGGCTGGACAACCAACCTCTCCACCGTCGCTCTAGCCAGCTGATGGGCCTCATCTATGCCCCTGGTAAACTCTGCTGTCTGACGCTACTGCTGGGCCTGCTACATCTCTAGGAAATGCTGGAAGTATGAAAACATCTGTACAGCATCCACTAATCCAGATGGCATCGGCGGCTGGAACTGCTGCTGGTGCTGCTGAAACTGTAGCTGACGAAACTGCGGGAGAGGCATGTCTGGGGTAACTGGGATGGTCCCTCGAATAGATAGAGGTGCACCCCCAAATGTGGCAGAAACTCCCACATGAGCTGGAGTAAGGGAAGCTGTGGTCCCCGAGTCCTGGTGAACTGGACGAGAGGTGGCAGACCTCTCAGTGGTGTCACCTGGACCGAGACGCTGTGATCGTGTCTCCACCATCCTGAAGACAGATCAACAAGGAAGTTAATAATGGTACAAGGATGATAGTATCAAGAAGGACAATATGAAATAAATTATACAGATTTGAACAAAAGTCAGTAGATTCAAACCCATGGAAATTTCCTAATTGTGATTGAGTATCCACTCTCTCTAAGCCTATTCCTCAAATCCTATCACAGGCTGTAGTGGTACTCTAGTTCGATACCACTACATAAACTCGAGACCTGCATGGGCTACCACTAAAAACGTGTCACGACCTGCACACTAGAGTAAGGGCACGAGAAGTGGGTACGTCCAGCCTACGCCGCAGTGTCAGCGGTAGAACGTTGTCCTAGGTCAATCATCTAATAATATAAAGGTACCTGTACAGTATATACTCTCTGAATGGAGGTGACATAACAGAAAACAATCTCAATCACATCTAGGGTAGAAGAATGAAAGATAGATAGATAGACAGTAACTCGAAGAGAACAGTAGCATAGATGAAATAAGTCCAAGTGTCTAGGATAACATAACATCCAGAATGTCAACCCAAAATACAATATAAGTCTAAGAGTCTATACATCTCAACATCTCAAAATACAACTCAGAATGTGAGACAAAATGATAATATGAAAAGACTGACTAGCTAAACTAGCCTAGACTACTGGGCAACATCCTCAGCTGCAGGTGGATCCTGCTGAGGGTCCACAACATAAGTGTCATCTAGTCCTGCTCCATAATAGGTAGACACCAGGGCCTCATCCTCATCCTCTGTAATATTTTCAACAGGTCCAGTCAGGACAGGAACGAGCATAATACATCTCACGCAGTTCATAGTATGATAGGAAATATAAATCATGCAATAGAGTAAAATACAGGAAACGCTGAAGGAAGATACATGTAGTAAAAGAGATAACTGTAATGAAATATCTACTATAATAGAGAACTAGCAGTGACTAGTGAGTCAGAGTAAAATATAGACATGTGAATGGCATAGAAGATTCATGACTACAGCTAAGAGTGATTCATGACTACAGCTACTGGAGTAATATCCACATGACTATTTCCACTCCTCCATCCCCAATCAATACACAAGGATCCGTTCAAGTTATGTTAAGATTTGTGATAAGCCCATAAATGGGTGATTCATGAGAGGCTCTGTGAACATGAGAGTACATGAGTCACAAGCGATTCGTGAATCTATGAAAGCATAGAGATACATGATGATTCGTGAAAAGTACAAACATGCTGTATCTGATGCTCCCGAGGGGGATAACATCTCATGAAAAGATCCATATAGTACCAATCCGTGATAACAATCGTGTCAGCATCAAGTAAAGTAATCTAGAGCAAGAATATAAATCTTGGCAAGTATGAAACGGTCAGAGAATGTACTCGCCTGATAACTGAATGTCTGAAGAGGATATACTACCTGAGGAGAGATGTATGGCTCCTAATCAGAGCAATACAAGTCACAATGTATCCACAATGGTAAAAATAAAGTATACAATGTATACTACTTGATTCTAGGTCAATCTGGTCAAAAGTCAACTCTTGGTCAACATTCTAGCCAAACTAGTCAAATACTAGTCAACATGATCAATCTAGGTCAAACTTAGACTAACTAAGGTTTTGGTCAAACAAGACTAGTCAACAAGGTAATTAGGTCAGACAAAGACTAGTCAATAAGGTAATTAGGTCAGTGGTCAACTACATAAGTCAATACTCCATAAGACTAACTCAAACCATGACGCAACCTCTAAGTATACCACTTAACCCCATACATATCTTAAATTACATAGGACTATCCTCATAACCATATGGTCAAACATAAATCAATTAGTTAATAGCCTAGGGTTTAGTCAAACATTAGTCAACTAGTCCTTCTATGTACATCCAAGCCATTTCTAGGTCAATTAGGTCATGGTTGATCAATAGTTGACCTTGGTCAACAATGGTCAATTATCTAGTCAAACTAGGTCTACTAGTCAAGTTAGGTCAACCAATGTCAAACTAGTCATTCTAGGTTAATTCAAGTTCAATCTAGGTCAACTAGGTCAAGTTGGACCTAAGGTTGACTTTGGTCAATTCTAGTCAAACAAGGGTCATTAGGGTACCTAGGTCAAGGGGCCACTTAGACAAATTAGGGTCAACCCCCAATTTGGCCATAGGCTAGTAATTAGGTTCCATGGGCTAATATCATATAGGTATCTATCTCTATACAATATATATATATATATATACACATATATATAACTTTAGATATATACATACACAAACATTACTACATAGGCCTATAGTCTATGTAATACTCATATATCATATAGGTATATATATATATATAGATACAATATATAATCTAATACGATATATATATATATATATATATATATATATATATATATATATATATATATATATATATATATATATATATATACAAAACTTATATAATACATATATATAGAGAGAGAAAAATGAGAGAGAGTGAATTAGAGTGAAGAGAGATAGAGAGAACTGTTATGATACAAAGGGGGGGGGGTGTTCTGTTCTCAGATTTCTGAGAACATAAACCACACACACACACACACAATACACATATATACACCTATGTATATACACACATATCTACACAAATACCCATGTAAATACACCCAAATTCCTACCTACACACACATACATATATACATATATATACAGTATATACACACATAAATATACATATATATATATATACATTAAAAATCAATTTGAAACTCAAATAAAATACAGGAAAAATACTAAGTTACTGTTCATTACTGAACATATAGGGGTAACCCCAAATTCGAGTCAAAAATGACCTAAGGCCCGAAACCCAAGGTTGGTAATCGTGTCCCCATATGTGTAGGTGTCGTGTGTGTCCATGGGAGTCCACTACGACACGACACGGCGTGTCCAGTGGTCAAAAATGCAAATCGGGTAAACTGCAGTGTCGCAGCGTCGTGCACGCGTGCACCTAGCTCTAGGACACGACACACGTGTCTAGGAGTCTCGTGCTCGTGTCCCTAGGTTCGCCTAGGGTCAGGCTAGGTATCTAGCTACCTGAGTCGTGTCCACGTGTCACCATGTGTCGACACGAGCCCCGTATCAGTCGAGTTTTCTTGACTGATATACGCTGTTTACACTGCGTCGTGCAGCGGTGCACGTGTCTCGTGGACACGACACGAGCCACGTGGGGCCTCGTGGTCATGTCCACGTGTAGCCCACGTGTTGGGCTACATACTCGTGTCACCACGAGGTGTCCACGACTCGTGTCCGTACGACACGAGTCGCGTGTCAGTGAAGAAAATGTGCGCGTGCAGTGCAGTGCGTGTCCCGTGCGAGTGAGATTTCTCACTCGACACGACACGGCATGACACGAAACCTTAGAGGCATGTTCGCAGACATTGCCCCCGTGTCCATGTCAAATTTTACGTGTCCTAGTGCTCTGTACAGTGAGCACGAGCAGCGTGGTAGCAGGACACGCGCGCGTGGCCTCGTGCTGCGAGTTCGTGTACATTTTGGACACGGACACAGCACAGAAATGTGCTCAGTCCTAGTGTCTCATGATCAGCATGCCAAGGGCTACCCAAATGTGTAATTTGTTTTGGAAAACAATAACTTTTATTCCTAAGTGGCATTTCACCAAATACTGTAATTTAAGTACAGATACGTATCCGATACGGACACCAACCCAAATCTATTTCCTACCAAACTTGACCTACAGTTAGGGTATACCTATATGCATGCATTTATGAAGAAAAATTACAATATTACTAGGTTTGAGGGTGTTTACCTATGAGTGCAAAACTCAATGGAAAGCCTAGAATAGGGGGGTGTCCACTTCTCTTGGTGATGCCAATATGATGATCAACCTTGCTAGCTAGCCTCCCTTAGTATCCTCAATAGTAGGGGGGTTCCAATGCAAGAAATTTGGCTCAATTTGGAGCTAAATTGATTGAATTGTGAGGGTGTGAAGTTGTAGGAAAAACTAGGGTTTTTATGAAAGAAAGGAGGCTTGAATGAAGGGGGGTGTGTATATAGGATAGGGGCATGGGTTGGCTGCCATGGGGGTAGGGGGTAGATATTTAGGGTCCCCTCCACCTTGCTAACTTAGCCCTTAAGGCTTTGACTAAGGGAATAGATATTTCTAGGTTTCTAAAATATCTAAAAGTAAAATATCTAGATATTTTCTTACTAGATATTTACACATAAAGCTAACATCTAACATTAGTCTTCTAGGTTAGTGGCTAACCTCTAGATTAGTGCTAAACTAGGTTAGGGACTAACATGACACTAATCAATAATTAAATAATAATAAAAATACATAAATACAAATAATTCCAAATAAATCATAGAAAATTATCAAAATATCCTTTAGGCTGGAAAGTGCTAAAATGGTATCCTAATCACTTGGTTAGGATTACATGGTCATGGTAGTCTCTAGGTTATGAAATCTCTAGGGTTTACACTAGGGTTATACTAGTAAAATCACAAAGTCATAAGTCATGACTTAGAAAATAGTTTTAAATAACTTAAAATCACCAAAAATCATATCATGACAAAAATACCATTAATAAATAATAAAAATAATAAATTTTCAAAAATACCCCAATTTTAAAAAACTGGGTGTTACACATGATCACAGAGTTTTCCTTGAATCCTCCCATTTATTGGGCTTTCCAGAATCCCTATTTATGGGACTATCATGTACCATCCTTCGGGGGCCGTTACATGAATCATAACATAACCTGGCTGGATCCTTGTATATTGATTGGGGGTACGGAGGAGTAGAAGTAGACATGTGAATATTATCCAAGTAGTGTAGCATCAGAATCTTTCTATAGTGTAGCATCAGAATCATCCTATGCCATTTACATGTCTATATTGTACTCTGACTCACTAGCCACTGTTAGTTCCCTATGTATAGTAGATATTTCTATTACAGTTCTCTCTCTATTTACATACTGTATTTCTTCAGTTCATGTATCTTACTTTACTACATGATTATATTTTCTAACCTGCTATGATCTGTTGAGATGTATTGTGCTTGATCCTGTCCTGACTGGACCTGTTGATAAATTTTACAGATAGCCTGGAGGTTGCCTGCTAGCCTAGAGGAGACACAGTAGAGGTTATATAGATAGCTAGGGTATTGCTTGTAGCTTATTTTCAGTTGTCTTGAGTTGTATTTATGGATTACTGTATTTGAGCTTTGAGATGTATTTCTGGGTTTGTGTATCTTAGACACTTAGACTTCTATCTGCTGTATCTCTTTTGGATTTCATATTTTATCTATCTTCTATTATGCTCTACCTTAGATGTGATTGAGTTTACATTCTGCTATGTCACCCCTATTCGGGGAGTATAAACTGCTTAGCCTTATACTGTTAGATGCATGAAACCTAGGACAGCGTTCTACCGCCGACACTGCGGCGTAGGCTGGACGTACCCATATCTCATGCCCTTACTCTAGGGTGCGGGTCGTGACAATAAGTCTTTTAATAATTCTTATATTGTGCTTTGTCTCTATGTGGATGACATGCTTATTTGGGACCTAACCTTGATATTATAAATGAGACCAAAAGATTTTTAGCTTCAAATTTTGATATGAAAGATCTTGGTGAAGCTGATGTAATCTTAGGTATTAAAGTTGTGAAGACAAAAGATAGTCTTACATTGTGTCAAGAACACTATGTCGAGAGGTTTTTGAAAAGATTTGGATATTATGACTGTAAGAGGCTGTCGACGCCATATTATGCTAATATCCATCTTAAGAAAAACAAAGGACACAGTGTCTCTCAGAAAGAATATGCCCAAATTGTTGGTAGCTTAATGTACTTGATGAACTGCACGAGGCCTGACATAGCTTATGCCGTTGGCAGACTGAGCAGATACACTCAGAGTCCTAGTAAGGAACATTGGGTTGCCATTGAGAGATTAGCCAAGTACTTAAAAGGTACCATTAATCATGGGATATTTTTTAAAGGGTCCCCACATATGCTAGAGGGTTATTGTGATGCTAACTGGATCTCAGATTCAGATGAGATCAAATCCACTAGTGGTTATGTGTTTACCCTCGGTCGGGGTGCAGTGTCTTGGAAATCAACCAAGCAAACATGTATAGCTCGTTCAACAATGGAGTCCGAGCTAATCGCCTTAGTGAAGGCATGTTCTAAGGCTGAGTGGCTTAGAAACCTCTTAGCGGATCTTCCCATTAGTGTAAATGCTCCTCCTTCTGTGCCTATGCATTGTGATTGTCAGGCTGCTATCGCAAAGGCAAAGAGCAAGATTTACAATGGAAAAAGTAGACATATACGTCTAAGACACAGTGGTAAAACAGCTGTTAAAATCTGGAGTTATATCCTTGGATTATGTGAGGTTAGAGTTGAATTTGGTCGATCCTCTGACCAAACCACTTAATAGGAGGCAAGTGGAAGATACGTCGAGGGGAATGGGACTTATGCCTAAAACAAAAGACAAGAGTGATGGTAACCCCACATATTTGATTGGTGATCCCATGACTTAGGTTCATAGGGGTAAGAACAAGTCATTGGTTGTTTTTGTGTACTATCGATTATTGTATTTAAGATGTTCCATTCTTATGACGAGATAGTACTGTATTTATGAATACAACTACTGCAGTGAGAAGGTTGAGCTTTGCTCTTAATAGAATCCATATCCCAAATCTTGAGGTAGTGTGTCAAAACTGTAGTACACATTTGATGGAAATCTACCTATATGAGTGAGGAACTGGGTCGGTTCCTATGAGAGCTTTTGGCAGGCTTTCTAGAGTACTCATGAAAAACCAGGAATCAACGCAGGGCCAAAAAGCGCAAAACCGCAGAACAGTGAAGTACTAAGAATTACAATGTGGATGCAAGTCCTCTGTTCACATTTAAGGTTGTTGGTTCATAGAAACTTGTTTCACCAACTTTCTGTGAACAAGTTTTGCTATCCTAATGGCTGGTTCATAGCTGAAAGACACCAGTACTTAGGTATTGTGTTCGTGCTACGGCTAGCAGATGAGACAACCACATATTTCAAAATATGTGGGGGAGGTGTAGTCAGTATAGGTATAGCATGTGTGGTGTATTTTGAAATAGTGGGGGATTGTTGGAACTCTTGTTTTTAGTTCCACTTTGTGAGTATTTCAAATACACCATAGACAAAAGGAAAGAGACTTTTGTTTAGTCCCACATCGCTTAAAACCCACACTTGTGAATAGGTATATATATATGTTTACACCTTCTACATGGTTGTGATGAGTGGGTAGTAAGAGGGGTGCTCGCACGCCCGGGGGGCATTGGGCTAGAATGCACCCGGTTTGGAGGGAAGCTCCAGAAAACCTTAATGCGCATGTGCGGGCACGTCGCACGCGCAGGGGGGGGTGCAAATTCGGGCCGTTTAGCCTCGCGCGTAGGCGGGATACGACCCTACTTTTTGTACTTTCTCTTGGTAGTGAGCTCGCGATTTACGCGGCCCATTATTTAACCTCTACTACTCATTCAACACGTTCCTGATCCTACTCCTGATATTTGGTTCACGATAACTCGTTGTTGTATCCTGGAGGAAAGTCGCCATTCTAGCCTTACAGTTACGTTAAGGGACGAATCTTTTCTTGAGGACAGTGATTCACACGCCTCAACGATTCTGACTTCTGTTCCACGAAGCTATTACTCCATCAGAATAGAGTAGTATCCAGCGGTACACTGGCGGAACATTATTGGTATGTAGCTAATGCTTTTTTTAAAGCTTGTATGAGCGGTACACAACTGCTGTTGTTCTGTTTTCGGAACATCTTGACGGTATTGCCATTGGTATAATACCGCGTCAAGGGATGAAGGCTCAAAACAAGTATTTTGTTAACACTGTTGGATCGTTTTGTACGACCATGATTATCATGGAATTAGGGTAACTTAAATATGAGTTTTTTTTAACTCTAATCCCAACATAACCAAAAAAAAGGAGAGTGGTCTCTCAAGGTGCAAATTTCAAAAGAGAGGAAGAATGATTCAGAGTTCTGTTGATTGGAAGAAAGGATCGCTTTGAGAAGTTTTGCGTTAGTTCGTCCTCATCCTCTTGTCTCCGGTAACTCGATATTCTCATTGTAATCTATTTACATTCATAGTTGAAGTTTTGCGGTGATCCGTGTGGATCGACGGAAAAGTTTGTAACGGGATCGGCGTACTTTCTTTAATCCTTAGTAGAGGCTTTTTGTGTTAGAATGATCGTTCCGATTTTTTTTTCACGTCAGGTTTTCATGTAAAAATTGTTTGTGTTTGTATTACCGCAACTACTAAAATTGATGGAATGATTACAAGATGAGAAATTGGTTTACCGAGGCGAAGAACACGAAGGTGAGCTGATATGCGTACGAACTCCTTCTGAATCAAACCAAAGCTCTCCCCAAATCCTTCTCCTTCTTCATTTGAAAGTTGCATCTTGAGAATTCTCTCTCCCTTGATGTATTGGTTGTTATATTATGACTAGTGACTCTCCAGTATAACTGACCCTAATCTCGAAACAATCTTGGCCCTTAAATCAATCCAACAGTCAAATTATAACCAAAATACGCTCAACACAATCACAATGGGACATCATCGATACATATGCGGTATAATGTGGAACAAAAAAATACTTGCTTGACATTTTTGACGTCTCTAAGCATGTCGATGACATACCGCTGGCATGTTGTTGCCTTTGATACTCCTTTGTACTCTCCAAAATGAGATCAAATCAACTTCACTTCTTCGACTTTTCGAGCTTCTCTGACAAATGAATGACGCTTGTAGCACTTTAGGTATTCTCTACATAGGAAGGAAACCCCATCCATCACCAACAATTCTCCCCTTTCTTAACTAGGTGGAGGAGCGTCATTCCGACGATCCTCTAACAAAAGTCAAACTTTCTCAATGGAAAATCTTCATGAGCATATCCACTCTATATCATTAGTATGTACCTTCTCAAGCTCACATCCTTTGCCTCCAACATATCTCGTATCTTATGATACCGAGTTACAATATGCTGGGACATGCTATAAAAGGTAGTGTTCTTCCCAAGGGGAATTTGCTCTGGCTACCACAAAGCAATGTGTAGTGCTCAATGTGTAGTGCTCCTATCTTAGCCCCTACTCATGTAGGAATTTTTTATCCACAATACCTCCTTATAATCCTTTGTCGCTGCAACAAATTCTACATCTATCATTGTAACAAATTTTGCCTCTGCTATAGACAAAGCGACGCTTCCGCAACAACGATTGCCAAGATATTGTGCCCCTTGTGAAAATCAACACACAGTCCTAAGTAGACCTCATGGTATCCATATCCCTAACCATATTAGTGTTGGTATATCCGACCAGCTTCGACTCATCACTCTCAAATGAAAGTCTCTAACTGGAAGTACCATAGAGATAATGTAAATCCGCTTAATCACACTCCATATGTCCTTCCTAGATTTGAAAGATATCTGCTAATCGATCCAACACACGAGTAATATGCGCCCTCGTACATACCATAACATACATGAGACTACCCACTACTTAAGCATAAGACATCCTCTCCATATTTTCTTTTCTCGTTCGATGGATATGCTCGATGCTAACCTTTAAATAAGCTGCAGTGGGTGGTCACTTTCTTCGACTCGTCCATATAGAAATATTGAAGTACCATATGAATGTACTTTCCTTGGAACAACCATAACAACTTGAACCCTCTCTCCCAGCTAATCTACATCCCAATAATGGTCTTCATTGAGCCTAAATCCTTCATAGAGGAGGTCACGCCCAATTGGCACTTCAACTCCGCTATCCTGGTGGTACTTAGTCCCACCAATAATATGTCATACACATAGAGCAACAATATGACAAAATTATCCTCGATAAAGCACTAATGAACACACAGTGATTCGATGTCATCCTAACATAACCAAGCTCCCCAATAAACACTCGAAGTTCTTAGTTTTAATTATTTTCTTAGCCCTTTTTAATTCTTAAAATGCTAAATAATAACAAAAAATCCAAAATAATTCTGGAAATACTTATGAGTAATTGTAGGCTAGAATAATTATTTTGGGTCATTATGATATAGGATTTATTCACAGTAATTCTTAGAAGTGATTAGAAAATCATTTTAATTAATTACAAATTCCCATAATTAGATTTCGTTTCTAAACCTGATAAACCTAGTCAGATAATTCTATAAAATATGTGGAAACTAGTTTAGGCTTATATGATACTGTGGTAAATTTTTTGGAACATTCCATGATCATGATTTTTCGCAGTAATGGTTCGTCGGTTACTGTCACGCCCAGAACCAGAATACTAGAGAGCGGGGGCAGACATAGCCAGCTACGTATATTGAAATAGAATACATCTCAACTATATGATCACGGCTGTCTAGATATGAGGGTTTACTACAAGCCAACAGTCTCTTAAGGTCAAGCCTAATGTCTCAATCTTAAGCAAGTAATATAATTACAAGATGTATGATTAGTAAATATACAATAAAAGGCGTCCCAAATATTACATTTCAGCTGATCATGAAGCTAGTCGTGCAAAATGTTAGGACTAGCAAGAGTTTAAGTCATACATGATCAACCCTAGGATTTATTAATCACGTTTACAAGCCCGTAGACAGACAGTAAGTAAAAGTGCATCGAGCTAACAGGTGCTCGTCGGCTAAACGCCTCAAAAGAATAAATTTACAATAGAGTGAGCGAAACAAAATAGAAAACCCACTCGTAGCCCGGATTTCGTCTAGTGTTCACCATTGGGCTGGAAGCTTGGTAGATCCTCGGGAGCTGCTCCGAAATCTGGCCACACAAAACCAGCTGGGTCAACCCCAGAAAGAGCAAGTGCCACAAGGGGGCCACGAAATAAGAACAAAAGCCAGCATTAACACAAGAAGATATAATATTAAAAACTAGAATATATGAAAACATGTCAGGATGATATACGACGAGATAACCATGGAACTATTCCGATAGCCAGGTTACAACCCGTAAACCAAACAAGGACCGGGGTTGTAACCCTTCATCTGAACAGAGCTTGGTTTCCCACCATTTATCGACAAGATAATAATGCAAGAAATCAAGACAGGAAGCAATCTTGTACTGAATCAAGACATGGCTAAACTGGTTATACCTCATTCAATCAATCACGGCCAAACAGATACTACGGCTTACTACTTTAACTAACTAGGGTTATCACAGGCCTAATTACTAACAAGATGCAGTAAGATTGTTCCACATCCACAAGCCCTGTAGACCATCCAGGCTACCCAGGACGAAAGATTAGGGTTGAAATCAGGTGGGTACATCGCCCGGGAGACAAATGTACCCTTAGGTGACTTAGAGGGTGCAACACTCGACGGTGCGCTGGAAATGTGCCCTACTCGACGGCAGGCTACAGATCCTAAGAGCGCCCAGGTAACGGGATTGCCAGTAGCTGTGTCATCTCTTCATGACTACTGTGTTATTCTAGTTATTAACCTTAATCCATTTTAGTGGGTACTCCTGACCGTGGTACTCAGGAGTTCCATCCTAGACATGATGCAAGACTGGACAAGTGGATTAACAAGCAAGCAAGAAAGAACCACCCACGGTGTCAAGACAGGTCAAGTTAAGTTATCAAGAAAAATCATGTCAGGGTACTTGTCAGGAGCGCGCCACGACGGGCCACTATCATGTCAGGTTGGTCATATCAGGAGTGCACCACCACGGGTCACTGTCGTGTTATGCTGGTTCCTTGTCATACCGAGCCATGTACAATAGTCATTCCAAACATATTAAGTGAAATCAAGTTCATGACAAAGGCATAAGGATATAAAATGGGCATGAAATATCTAATAAAATATCAAAATACGGGTTAGGGGATGCGTACGCACAAAAGCACGCACGCAGGGGGAATGCATACGCATTATAACACGCACGCAGGAAGGCAGCGTATGTGAAAGTCACGCACGCTCAAGGGGGCAGTGTGTGAAAGTCACGCACGCTCAAGGGCAACTGTGTGAAAAGTCACGCACGCTCAGGGGCAGCGTACGTGAAAAGTCACGCATGCTGAGAGAGCAGTGTACGTGAAAGTCACGCACGCTGAGGGCAGCATAGGTGAAAAGTCACGCACGCTGAGAGAGCAGTGTACGTGAAAGTCACGCACGCTACAGGGAGCAGCTGCGTGAAAAGTCACGCAAGCTCAAGAGGAGCAGCTGCATGAAAAGTCACGCACACTACAGGGAAGCAGCTGCATGAAAAGTCACGCACGCTACAGGGAAGCAGCTGCGTGAAAAGTCATACACGTTCAAGGAAGCAGCATACGTGAAAGTCACGCACGCTACAGGGAGACACGCTTCCAACAGGAAGCGTACTCAAGTCTGCGTAGGCAGTGCTAAAGAGCGCGCGTAGCTCAGTGTGCATAAGCTAAACAGCTATGCACACTGCTCACTGTCTTCTCCAAACAGCAAGAACACCAAAGAAAACCCAAAGCTTCACAAGTTCATAACTTGGCCATCCGAACTCTAAATCCGGATTTCCAAAGTTCCAACTTGGGTGAAACTGAAAGCTCTTCCACATAAAACATCAGAACTCTAAGAAAACCAACCAAAAAGGATCAAAACATGCAAAATTCGAAAATAGTAATAACTTAGATCTACATCAACAGAGACTCCAAATCATAAAAACCTAAGAACTAATGTTGATCTCCATGTCCTAAACTAGCAAATGGACAAAGAAAAGAGGGTCCTCATGTAGTGGCAAGATGCACTTGCCTAGGGTTAGGAGAGTTGTGGAGGAAGAAGAAGAAGAAGAAGAAGAAAAAATTAATGGTGGAAGTTATGAGGAAAGAGAGAGTGGTAGGTGGGGATATAAAGAGAGGAGTTGTGGTGGGTTGAGGGGGTAGCATAGGGCTAGGGTGTTCCAACACATAAAACCGAACCAAACCGAACCATCCCCAATAAAACCGAGCCAAGCCAAAACCCAAAATACGGGAAATACCGAAATTTTACAAGTCGAGAGAAAATAAAAATACATACAAAAATCTAGATATGAGTATAAACGAAATACGGGAAATACGGGAAATGAGGGTGACAACTCTACCCACCTTAAAAGAATTCTGTCCTCGGAATTTAATCAAGGAGCTAGAGATTGTCACGACAAGCTACACTAAGCACAGGCAAGTTACACTAAGCAGTTCAATCATACAATCATACAATGCAAGCAAGGAAGGGAAAATATAAGGCATAAGAAAGACATTATACCTCACGAGTCAAACAGGTAGGGATATCGCGATCGAATATCGTCCTCACGCTCCCACGTTGACTCACCCAGAGAGTGATGACCCCAAGCAACACGGACTAATTTAATAGTCTTATTCTTGAGTATCTTTTCCCTCCGGTCCAAAATAGACACGGGCCTCTCCTCATACGAAGGTTGGTACCAACAACCAATTCCGAATGATCTAGGATGTGGCTCGGGTCCGGAATATACCGTCGTAATTGGGATACATGGAACACGTCATGCACCTCGCTTAGCGACGGCGGAAGAGCGAGACGATAGGATACGTCTCCTACTCGCTCTAGAATATCGAACGGCCCTATATACCTAGGACTAAGCTTTCCCCGCATGCCAAAGCGAATGATGCCGCGGTTAGGCGAGATCCTAAGGAATACATGGTCGTCGACAGCAAATTCTAAGGGACGCCGATGAGCATCGGCCCAATGGCACTGGCGGTCCTGGGCAACTCGGAGGTGATCTCTGACCTTCCTGACCACTTCAACAGTCTGGGAAATCAATTCGGGTCCGAGCATCTGCCTCTCTCCGACATTGTCCCATGCTAGCGGGGATCTGTACTTCCTGCCATAAAGAGCCTCGAAGGGTGCCATCTGGATACTGGCCTGATAACTGTTATTGTACGAGAATTCTACCAGGTGCAGATGATTCTCCCATGAACCACCTGTTTTCCACAAAGAAATTCTCTTTATTTGTTGTGTATCTGAGAAAATTACAACTGTAGGAATCCGATCTAGAAGACGATCGCTTTATCCCTTGGACTATGCAAAGAAGAAAAGCTCTCAAAATTTTGACAGTAGATATCAATGTATCTGTACAATGAATAAAAAAAGAACTCTATTTATAGAGTCAAAACAGTAACTGAAAAGATAACTACCTCACCACTAGTGCATTTGAAAAGTCACGCAGACTCTAAATACACGCAGGATTAGTAAGTAGTTACTGGACGTGGCCCGTAACTGTTGGACACATGGCATTAGTGCATGAGTCGTGTGCAAGTTACTGGGCACGTGAGAGAGAGATCGGTGGCATGGCTGCCACGTACTCCAGTTGAAATGAAATCCACGCTGTCTTGCTGAAGGCAAAAAATCCATGCAGTTTCGTTGACGCAGACTCGTTGAAGGCGAAATCCACGCAAGCTTTGAAGAAGAATACTTCAGAATTCACGCAGGCTTTGAGAAGAATAACTCAAAAATCCACGCAAACTTGAGGAAGGAAAAGGTTCAGAATCCACGCAAACCGCCAGCTGTCTTGATTTGGCACGCTTCGTCTGACACAAAATCTCTGACATTGATTATATTATCAGCCGCATTAAATGAAGATAAGACCCAAAGTCACGCCAACTTGGTGAAGAGTGAGTCTTGCTAAGGAAGATTTCGAACATCACGCAAAAGACGGCGATGATCTCTCGAATTCTGTGCATACGTGGCATACGAGGAGACGTTTCTCGACTGTTGTTGTCAGTCATTATGATTCTGACGTATGGCTGAGCTGTCTTTGCGTGACTTCTAAAGGAGATGGCCAGGCAGAACTTAGCATATCTTTTGTGCTGCTTCTTGGATCACTCTGTGACTTGTTCTGATCAACTCAGCGTGACTTTCATTTTTGAGGCCTACAAAACCCCCTTCAAAGTTTTCAAAAAATAATAAAATATTTTGAAATACTTTGAAATAGAGATGATGAAATGAGTTAAAGTCACGCTGAGATGGCTCCAAAGAGATATTTATCCCTAAATGATTGGACTGTTGGGATTCTGTGCAGTTAGGATCCCGTATCAAGCTCCTAAATCGAGACGAATCATGATGGGCCGTTTAGAATGAACCTATAAATAAGCCATAGATTACTTCTTTCCTTCTTTACTTGCTTTTGGAAGTGAGAACCCTCAGAAGAGAACTCCATCTTCGCCGACGAATTCCTTCTTCCCCGATTTCCTTTTCTCCTTTCTCAGTCGAAATGGCTCCCAAGAAAGCTGATACTCAGGCCAAGGGGAAAGCCCCTGCAACTTCTTCGCGTGCCACTACTGACAAACTTCCTCGACAGGAAGTTCCGCAAGCTCCTATGCATCGTAAGTGATGGAAGAACATGATCTGTTGAAGATGAGTTTGATGAAGATGAACTCCACATAGAACTTTTTAGGGTCTTTAAAATAATAAACTTCAGAAATATATCCCCCCTTCTTAGGGCAAAGGATATTAATAAAGTTTGCCTCCCTCTTTAGGGTCGGCCATACTTCACATCTTCGTGTTTACGAAGCTCTGTGTTCCACGCAAAGGAGCATGACTCTCATGATTCTGCGTGACTTTTTACGTTGGCAGAAATGTCCATGTTGAAATAGTTACACAGCTTTCAAGATGACGCTGCGTGATTTTTTACATGTTGACAGAGATATCAATGTTGAATTATTCACGCAGACTTCTGAGAGTCATCTTCTGGATAGATTTAGTCTTCATCCTAATCTGTCTGGACTTTGCGTGAATAACTCACTCAGTATGTTATGGTAGTATATCCATATAGAGTCTATATCTGACTTTGTCTTCTACCATTTCTTGTAGTGAACATCCGAAGCGAAGAAGCAGATTTTGAAGGGTGCTTGAGTATCTCATTTAAGCATGATTTATCTCATGTAACATTCCCTCAATTTGATCTTCCTGAAGCAAGACTATCATTGTTGGCCAACCAAGACCACACAACCTTACTCTGCTTGATGAATGGACAACCTTTTCAGAGTCTGGATCTGGTATCCCACAAGAAACCAGCATTCTTATTCGGAGATGCTATAGCACAAAAATCTCAGCCGAAGGCATCAGGGAAAAGGTGTGTTTCTACTTTGAGGGGATGCGAAACAACCTATGTACTGGCCAAAGGTTTCCCGGGGTTTATCAATCATGAGACTTATGCATGCCAGCTATCCGAGAAAGATGTCCTGGTATTTGACAGAATATCAGCAGGCGAAGGCAAGCCGTATTATTTACAGGAAGGAGGGATTTTTCAGTGCCCCGGAGGATCATGTATCAGTATTTCGGGGTTTAAAGCCTGGATGCATACCACCTGAAGACTCAGCCATATTGATGCCATTCAGGATGCCCATTTTCATAAATGAATTCATGTCTAACCAAATGCATTCTATCCCACTGACTCGACACCGAGGATGAACGGCCTGATGAATCAAGAGAATGTGAGATGGAAGACTTTGGTCAACTGGGCTTTGGAGAATTTTGCGACTGAGCTGAAGAAGATAAATCTCTATGATGCCGTCGTCAATTCATCCTATGGTTTCAAGCCTAACCCCTTCCTATTCTTAGCTTTGGTTGAGATATAATCACAGGACAGGGACCTTTATGACTCCGAAAGGAGAGATGGGCTTCGCCCTTCATGAGATGGAATACATCTCACACCTGCCTTCAGGCTCGCTGCCGTATGAGGAATATGTTCCTACAACAGAGGAACTGAACTTTCTGTCAGAGAAGAACCCAGAGATGGTCCATCTATTTGAAGAGATGATGTCCATTTTGGCACATGCACTCTATATTACAAGGGTTCCAAGATGAAGCTGCAACTACATTCAGAAGTGGATGTCCTACCTTTTCATGAACCGTGAGAAGGATGAAAAAATAAATGAGAAGAGTGGTATCGGATCAGCAACTTCAAACCTCTTTCTGAAAGTGAAATCACTCATTTGCTGGAGAATATGATTGCAAAGATTTTACGATTACTGAAGACTGGTACGAGTTCAAAGCCGGAACCACTTTCAGCTCTTATGTTAGACAGAGCGAAAGAGCCTGTCAAGGAACGATCATCTGGCTGGATTCCTATCCCTGTGGTTAAGAAGATTCATCATTCCTGGCTCCAGCTCTTTGGACAGGATACACAGAGGTGTTATCTTTGCAGCAGTGCGCCTCGTGTATGGTTACAAACTGGATTTGTTATCGGCGATGACCTGTAGGCTAAATGCAGGTCTCCGGAATTTTGTCACAAATATGTTGTCTGCTCAGAGGATGATGACTGAAGAATTCCCAAGAATAGAGATGTCCTTCACGTATCTTTATGGTTGGCTTCTCCTTCATCATGATGGTCTGATACCTCCAGGGGCAGGAGAAAGTAGCATCTTTTTCTGGAGAGGTACTCTGGAGAACGTTCTGGAAAGTTCACACCCTCCCAGAATGTAGAAATGTTTTGAATAGGGCGTCACATTGGTTGATCCAAGTGTCCCTCCACCATCGGCTATGAGAGTATGCCCTTAAATATGATGGACGGAGATATGGGAAACCGACTAGATGATGTAGCCTTTCAATGGTTACAGAGGATCCGGCCTTCTCATCTAGTATATTGTCACGAAGAAATGGCATATCTGGAACCATATTTACCAAGCAATTTGCCAGACAATTTGGGTATGACCAACTCCATGTTGGGAACGCCACTACTTGTTTATCTGCTCGCGAGGACTCATTGATGGAGCTCGAGCTTGGAGATATTTTGCAGCTAGAGATACAAAAGTCGTATTCTCTATGCCTAATCCTTTATCTAGCTCGGGCCAAAGATGCTTTATACGTATGCACGTTTCTATGTATCGTCGAGCACTTTCAGACCGAGTTTCAATCTGAAGACCTTTGTTGCAGAGGATGATCCAGCTCCATCGAAGAGGTCAAAGAAGAAAATTGTTATTCAGCACTTTCCTTCAGAACCCGAAGATGAACAACAGAAGTTGAGTCTCCCTATGAATTATTCCAGGAAGGAAATTTTCTGATGAGGTCCTTCCTCCTATATTTATATCTCTTTCTAAGAGGAAGAGAATGACGAATCTGAGACCATCTCTAAGAGGATATAAATCTCCATATCTAGAAAAAGAAGAAAGGAGTCTCAGTGACTGCTACATCATCTTTAGGCGGTATCTCGGTTGATGAGGACGATGCCGCTGATAAAGACGAAGAGACTGATGAAGACGACGCTCCTTTGATAAGGAGGTCAAAGGCAAATATGTCAAGAAGTCTGCCAGCAAAGTTAAGGGCAACAAACTCTTAGAAACGATCATGAGTGGAGGTTTTGCCAGAAATCAGTGAAGCAGCTTCTACTGAGAATACCGAATCTGATGATATTCACCTTGCAAGCTTCAACTGAACAGACTGAAGTAGAGTCTGTTCAAGTTCAGAAACTGCTCCGACCACAAGTGGAGTAGCTATTGAACCCTCGGAGACGAGGGTAATCCCATTTGAGCATGGGACAGAAGGTGTCATTCAAGCACTGGATGACCAGATTGATTACTCTGAAGAAGCACAACTCCGGAAGAAACTACCAAACAATCAGATGTTCCTGAAATTCAAGCTGAAGAAAACATTTCTTTGGCCAGAGGCGACGAAGACGTGCCGGCGTCTGAGCTATCAGCTGCTGATGATTTGTTAAAGAATGTTTGTCAAGATATCATTCTTCGAACCGATATTCCAGAGACACTGAACCGGCAGCCAATACTGAGCTTGCTATCGTCATTGTTCCAGAGACTCATGAAGATGTAAATATCATTGATTCTGAATCAGAAGCTCATCCTGAAGACGAAAGAAGAAGAAGCGCTGAAGGAGGAGAAGACTGGCATGCTGGCACCTCTGCTCCTTACTGAAGACAAAGTCAAGGGAAACAAAATGGAACTTAGCCCTGAACCTGCTCAATCACCGAACAACGCTTTAGCACCCAGTAATTCTGGAGCTGGAAGCAGCCATATAAAGCAGGTATCGGATACAATCATGACCGTTGCGAAGGAAGCAAAGCTCCCTCCTCATACCGAGTATGAACCTCAGCCAGGTAGAACTTTATTTCAAATTCTATTTCCCTGCTTCTTTCTTTCTTTAAATGCTGATTACATTTCTCTTTAACTGTAGGAACTCTGCTGCAGCAATGAGTTCGACTCATGCTCCGCTTATCCAGGCTGATGCTGATGAAGGGAATTCACACTTAACTTCTCCGATGGCACATACTTCTGTTCCGAGGATAGAGAATATTCAAGCTTCTTCTCCATGATAATAGCGACTCCTGGATTTGAGACTGGATTAACACGAACTCTAGGAATGTATTCAGATATCATTTACTCATATCTAGATACATTTCCAAACGTTTCTTGAAGGATGAAGCTATGCCATTTTCTGATCTTCGAACTATGGTTAAGTTTCCTCTCATGGCGCTGCATCATGCTGGTTGTGAATCTCAGTGCATTTTTTTCAAACATCTCCTGGATGAATTAAAGTAACTATCCGAAAGTACTGGAGACTAAGAAGGAAGATCTTCAATCTTTAACTGGAACTGAAATTAGTCAACTAGAGCATGAAGCACAATCCCAACAAGCAGCTCTTGAAGCATTCCTTGCCTCTTCTACTGAGAAATTAGTAGAAAAGGGTGAAGAAATATTAGCTATTCGTCAAAGAGTAGAGCTTCTGGAGAAGGATAAAGCCAAGGCTGAAGAACTGAAAAAATTAAAATGAACTAGCTCGTCTTCAAGAGCGCATTACTGTCATGGAAGCAGATCAAGCTGAGGTTGCTACTACTTATATCTCTGAAGTTGAACACTATGAGACTCTTCGGAAGGAACGAAAATGGATGCAGGCGGAACAGATTGAAGAAGTCAGCCGTCGCCAGTCTACCATCATTACTTTTGATGAACAGAATATTTCAATTGTAGCAGCAGAACGAGTTAGAAAAACTCATGAAGAGGAAACTGCTGTTCTAGATCGTATTAGGGAGCTGAACTCCAAATGAGTGAACTTATTTTATTTTTACTTTCACTTGTACTCATGTTTTGATTCTGAAATGAGAGTAAAAAATCCTTGATCTGACTTTGGTTTTGCTGTTTTGAAAATGATAGATTCATAGAAAATATGTTCAGAGGTAAATAATACATGACATATTTCAGTAGAATAGAATATACAAACGATAATTCTATCAAATGATATTAAACTAGAAATGATCTTAGTTTAATACTGATTGGAAAAATAGAATTCAGACATAAAAATCTTTAAATTCAATTTTTCATGATCTTTAGACTCGGAAATCAAAAGACTAAATGAATGAACGGATTAACCGTCAGATTATATGAACGAACGAACCGTCGGATAGATGAACGGACGCCGTCAAGTATTGATGAACGGTCAAACCGTCAGATGAACGGATGAACCGTCAAATATGAATCATTTTTTTAAAACAGTCATAGAAACCATATTGGAAGACAGAAGGTTGCAATAGAAGTCACCGATACTCGTATCGGAATCCCAAGAAGTGGTACTAGAAGAATCAGATCTCTTATCTTCGTCAGACTCAAGATCTTCATGATAATATTGATGAAAGGAGTAGGAGCAGTATACCCAATCCGCATTTCGTCCTTCCATATTTCAAAGGAGGAATCCGGACATGCATTTTCTTCCTTTTCCATTATTAAGGCCAGTCCTGAAGTCCATAGCCCATATTTTTGATGATGTCTCTAGATTGCTGACTATAACGACGTAGTTGTAATCTTCCAGTCATCATTTTTGTCATCATCTTCAAGATCAGAAGGATTTTGAGGCCCTTTGTAGAAGAATATTGGAATGTCTCCTGGCTTTCTGCTAGGAACTAGAAAGTATGAAGATTGTACAGGTTCTAGAGATACCTCTGTATGAACGTCTGTACAACTCCTATGGTTATGTGTTCAAGTCTCTAACAATAAATAACTATGAACATAATTACACCATCAACGTACTGCAAAGGTGGAGACTTTCATTAAATGTAAAAGCAGCAATATTACATTGGGAGAAGGCTGAGCCTTAGAGATTTTAGCCAAGTCAATGACTAAAGGGGAGAAGAAGAAGCTTTGTTTCGATTAAGATCGATAACAAATGCTCAGAAGGGTGAGCTCCCTTGAAGTTTGAGTAGGAAGAGTAGTCCGCCCTCCAACTGGAATTAGTAGAGTATCTTGTGAAGGTACAGGAACTGTAGTACGCCCACTGACAGGAATGATCAGTGTATTTCTGAGTAGATGACTGGGTAACGGAGAGATCCGTCCACTCACTGGAATGATAAAAATCTTCTCCAGAGGGTTTAGAGATTGTTGCTGAGTAGTTCGACATTTAACAGGGATTATTAAAGTCTCACTTTGTGCATCTTCTTTCTCCATAGCTTGTATGATCCTTGTATATCTTCTTTATACATTCGGGAATTAAATAAGCTTCAACCCCATGGAATAGATTTATCAGCAACTTCTTTTTGTACTCTTCCATTGCTATCAATGTACTTAAAACATTGATGAAGAGTAGAGGGCACCACATTATTTTCATAAGAAGGGCCTCCCCAGAAAGATTATAGATCCCGCGATCTCGATCACATAGAAAGTGACTTTAGATCTGAAATTACCTATCTGAAGCTTCAGATGAATCTTTCCCAAAGGCTCACTTCGCTTTGATTGAATCCCAAGATAGTAGTAATCGTCTTGGAGAGTTTGTGAAGAGGGATTTTTAGTTCATCCAACAACTCTTTGGCATTATGCTTATAGCAGACCCTGGGTCAATGAGAATACGATCTATCTTCATCGTATCAATATAACCAGTGTAGTGAGAGGTCGATCATGTCGATTATCCTCCAGTAACCTGTCGTCTTGGTAAAGGTGATATTTGGGATAATCTCCATACACTGTTGCAATGTAAGCAAGTGGCAGTTCCGCATCCGGCTTCTTCAATTGTGCAAGACAAGAGTCAGCTTGTAGAAGTGCTTCACTTAACGTCTCCCGAGTCTCTTTGAAAGACGTAGAAGTTCAAAAAGGGACATTCTAACGGAGTATTAGCAAGCTGAGCCAAAATGTCGAAGTTGTAAGGCTTCTGAAGTCTAAGAGGAGAAGACTTCTTGATTGGCTTATCAAACCGAGCCTGTTTTTCCTTTCTCCAGAGCCTAGGCTTGGGAGGAACAGTTCAGTAGATGGTTCTTCCTCGGGAGGAACATTAGGAGCATCTTTAGCATCTGAAGGGATATCAGTAGGATCTTCAGTGTTTTTAGAATAATCCTTTAGGTAAGGTTTCCCCGTTCGAGTATCACTAACAAGTGCTTCTTCTTTGTCTTTTGGCTCTGTGTCAGAGGTAGACCCAAGAGAAGTCATATGACATGACTTGATCTTTCCAGCCTTCTTGGATTTTTGAGAAGAATCTTTTGAGAGAGAGGCATTCAAAATCTGCCACTAGTCAGGATGGATCCACTGATTTCTTCTGTTTCCAAAGTGATTGGCACTAATCCTTCAGACTGTGGAGGAGGAAGATTCCTATGTCAGAGTTGCCTTGGGATAGGAATATCCCACTTTCAAGGAGTTGAGGAGGTAAATTTCCAAATTGCATAAGACGACGTTGAGTGACGGTCTTCTCTTTTGGTAAGAGAGATAGCTCCAATTTAATCATTTCTTGGATCTTTCCTTTCAATACATAACATTACAATTGTATGACCCAGCATTCTGTGATATGGACAGTATTTAGGATGATCTTTCTTACCAGCTTCATCAGTTCTTGATCTCTGTAATTGTATTTTATTACCTTTCAGCAGACATTCAAAGATACCAAGGACATCGTCGTCATCAAAAGAATATTCTTCTCTGGGGCGAGGTGTTCTTGATTGTTGAGTTGTAGAGGCAGGAGTTTGAACATTCGATGCATCTTTGCTCTGAAGATTAACTTCTAGAGTTTCTTTTCCTTTGCAGCATTATTTTTATTGTATCCCTTTCCTTTTGTTTCTTTAGGAGTCATCTGCACTCCTAAACCTTTGAAGGTTTCAGCACTGATTTCGCAGCTTTAGCACTGACTATGAAGAAGGCAATCTTGAAATTGAGTGGACCCGTCTACATACTGATGATTGGCAACAAGTTTGATTTGCACGTGTCAATGGTGACAGCATCAGGAGTTCCAAGAGGCATCTTCAGAGCTTCTCTTCGAAACCGTTCAATGTATTCCTCTGTAGATTCATTATTTTTCTGCTTGATTCTAATAAGCAACATAGTCATGTCATTAAGCCTTCATAGAACCTTTCAAAACATCTTTTGAAACCAGCAAATGAGGTAATACTCCCCATCTGGGAGACTTCTATACCATTCATAAGCCTTCCTTGAGACATCCAAAATACCCCGAGTAAGAGGCATCACTTGGTTGTAGTTGATCAGTCATCACTTCAAAGTGATTGATAAACTGACTTGGAGAATGGTTTCCATCGTAGAATGAGATATAGGAGCTTGTATTTAGAGGATATGAAACTTGCTTCCATTCTATCGATAAGGCTTGCTTGATGCCTAACCTTGTAAACCATCCTTCTGTTTGAAATGCCTCGAATTGAGTTTTGAGATTTTTAATTCTTCAGGACAACTCCCGAAGATTGTGGAGTTGTGGCTTGTAGAGAATATTAGGAGGAGGAACAGCATTGTAAGCTACCCCCCTCCAGCGAGACTAGGATTTGTTTAGCAGGTCCAGGAGTATTGGATTTACTCTGGCTGGAGTAACTTGTATGGCTTATATCATATCACTGGTATGGCATCTGATAGTCTGTCGATTTTGCAACTGAGCTGTCATGAGTTCACATTGACTTCATTGTGTCAGTCATAGACTTCATTTGCTGTTCCAAAGAAGCAATTCTTTGATCTTGAGGATCAGGGAAGAAGAGGGTTCATC
>JANAVB010025174.1:0-54047 GCA_029216955.1 Iris pallida
CTCTTTGTTCGAATGCTTCTCCATTGCGCATCTAGCTGTTGGGCCCAAGGCTCTAACTCAAGAAGTTCGGTATGTCTTCGTCTTCTTCGTAGGCGTCAACAAATGCTATATTGACAGACCAAGCTTGCCTGAGTACGTCCCCGATGCTGACATCTGAATCGAAGTGGGTGATCCGTCGAATGAGAATGCCATTCGCATTCCTCCCGAGCTCTCAGAAGTTGTTGCAGGTATAACATAGCCTAGACCATGCCTGGTTTGCCGTAATAATCCCATAGTTTTCCAGCCGGGACTGGCAATCACAAAGGTAATCGCCGGCCGATGACGTGGTTCAAGCCTGGTGTAGTCTTCATATCATACCCCTGTTTTTGTATGAGGTACTTGGATCGGGAGCTATACAGATAAAGTGACAGTCTTTTGGTACTGGGCTGAGATCGACTTCTTCTAGCCTGAAGGACTGTTGATCATTCTTTCGGCCGAAGATGATTGGATGATCCTCTTCCGCGACTATGAAGCAAGCGCCTTCCACAGGAGTAAGTTGGTTCGTGGTATAGACATTTGTCACTTGTGTGTCTAAGTGGATGCCCATACCGTGTTCCATAGCATACATTATACGGAGCTTATTAAGCTCGAGGTAGTTCAAAGATAACCCTTTATTGATAAATAAGGTATCTTCTCTGGCGGTATTACATCATCGGCATAGGGAACATCAGTGTGCGCATCCACATATTTGGCTAGCTCTAGCTCCTCTTCAGCCACCCCCTGCATTATTGATTGGGAGGATGACCTGGGCAGCTTGATCATCAAAGGTTCCACTGGTGGTGCTGGACGTGGGGTTGTTGGCTCACTAACGGTCATCAGCTCAGTGCTGGGCTATCGATTTGTCCTGGGGAGACGAATGACCATCGGCTTAACAGAAGAATTTATCTCTTCTGATTGTTGTTGGCCGGCTCTTGGCAGTCTGATTGTCATTGGCTCCACAGTGGTTTCGCCCTTGGCTAGACCTTGGGAGTCGGATAACCATTTTCTCCTTTTGTGCAGTGAGCACCGGTAGACTGGTTACTTTTTACGCAGAGTGGCTACAAGAGGTGCAGTTCTGCCTGGTTTCGGGCCTGGAGATGGATCTTCAGAGGTTCTTCTGATCCCATTGTAGCCTCTGTTCGATCTTGAGCATCTTCTTGGACCAGGTGCTTTCTAGATTTTCGTACAAGCAGGCATCCGAATAGTAGGATTCAACCCCTTTGAAGGGATCGATGTCGGCGAATTCCGTTCTTACGAAGCCGTATTTGTCGACATATTTGAAGCACTGTGCAATATGGAGGGTACGATCATATAATCGTGTATCCAAGGATGCCCCAGAAAGGTTGTAGGACGTATCTGCGTCTATGACGTAGCAAGTCACTTCCGACTGGAGGTCACCAATTTGGCATTCAGGCAAATCTTTCCAATAGGAGCTTCTTCCTAAATTGAAATCGCTGATGGCAGTCTTGGTAGGTGTCAACCGATGCATTGGGATACGCAGGAGATGAAGCAAGCTCTTCGGAATGATGCTTATTGAGGAACGGGATCAATGTGCATCTGATCTACTTTGACGTTGCCGATGTATCCAGTGTGATACAGAGGGCGATTGTGCAGGTTGGTCTTGATGAGCATATCCTGCGGAGTGAACACGATGTTGGGCATTGCACATGTACAATTACTGTCCTAGAAATCCGCTGGCAGCTCTCCCCTGTTAGCTTGACCTGAGCTAAATAAGCGTCAGCATTCTGGAGTGCTTCCCTTAGTGCGACACGAATATCCTTGGAGAGCCTCAAGAGCTCATATAATGACAATTTTGCTGGTGTGTTAGCCAATTGTGCCAGGATGTCAAAATTGTAAGGCCTCTCCATCCCCTGAGGTGCGTCTTTACGGAGCGGCTTGTCGAAGCGGGTCTTTTTTG
Source organism: Iris pallida (assembly GCA_029216955.1). Lineage (NCBI taxonomy): Eukaryota > Viridiplantae > Streptophyta > Magnoliopsida > Asparagales > Iridaceae > Iris > Iris pallida. Next base: position 1,937 of record JANAVB010025174.1, read on the forward strand.
GCTTAGGCTTGTCGGCCGACGGAGGCTGAGAAGGTCCTGGGGCATCAGCAGTGGCTGGCTGACGATCTTCAGCTGAGTTACCCGTACGGGTTGAGATTGTGTACCAGACTGGGTAACGACAGCTGTTGCTTCTTCGATTCTGGCTGAGATTGTGGCGCAAGACTTAGCCTTCCCGCCTTTCTTCTTACCGGTGGAGGATGATGCTGACTGGGTTACTTCAGGCACCAAGTCCGGGTGACCCACATGACCTCCCCTCGTGATGTGGTGAGGGGCACCAGCCCAGTCATCTGGTCTCGGGGAGGTGGAAGATTAGTGACTCCATTGTTGCCCGAGGGATGGGTACTACTACATCTTGAGTCCTCGTTGGAGGGAAGCTGCCGAATTGGACCGACACCATGTTGGCAGCCACGGTTGCCTCCTCGAAATCAGTAGACAGAGCCTTGGAATCGATAGGTTCTGGATGTACCGCTTCAATAGAAAGCAGTCCTGAGTAGCGTGGTGGACGTAGCGGTGGAAGTGACAATACTTCGGGCTATCCATCTCTGCAGGTCGAGGTTCACTCCGGTGGAGGGAGCTGAATTCTATCCCCTTGCAAGAGCATGTCAAAGATGGGCTTGACATGGCTATCCTCGAAGGAGTAGTTCACCTGAGGCCACTTTTTTTCTACCTGCTTTGGTTCAGGCTGCTGGGCTTTATCGACAACCATAGCCTGTTTGCCTTTGGTGTCCCGATTATTAGAGGAACTACCGTGTTGTTGTTGTTGGTATTAGGGTGTTTGCCCTTATCCTCTCTATCCGAGATATGCAGCCCCAGTTGGCGAGCCTTCTTCAATTTTGCTTCTGCTCTAGTGGCGCTGATGATGAAGGCCTGCCAGTCTTTAAATTGATCTTTGCCCATCCAGAGGCTGATTGTGGGGAGCATCCTCTTTTGGCAAATCTCAATTAAAGAATAGTCGGGGTTACCGGAGGGTAATTTTATCACGGTTTGGCGAAACGTCGATGTAATTCCTTGTCAGTTCCTTTTCTCCTTGAACGACGTCCATGAGGTTTGACATCGTAACATCTTGTCCCACCTCATAAAACCTTTCCAAATTAACATATGTTTAAGCCGGCAAAGGAATGGATGCAGTTATCCGGCAGGTTGCGGTACCAATCGAATGCGACCCCCTCCAGTGCTCCGATGAATAATCGCGTGAGTATGGCTCATCATGCACCAGATGGTCTTTTGTGACCTCGAAGGAGGTCATATACCGGCTCGCAGAGGTCTTCCCGTCATATGGATTGATTTGAATGGTTTGTATCGTGGAGGGAAGGGGACATCTCTCCATGCAACGGGATACGGCTGTCGTATCCTGAGGTCCTGAGAGAATTCTCGGGCGTGAAACATTGTACGGAGCTCCTGGACTTCTCTTTTGCCTCCCTAGCTTCTTCTACAGTAGTAAGCCGACATTCTGGGTGGATTGTTGTCCGGGGTTGGCGCGGTCGTGTTTGAGTCTGCATTGATGGCGGGACCCAAGCTTGTTTGACCAGGTGTCATTGCTTGTAAAACGGTAGGGCAGCTTTGATCTCATCCACCGACTTAACCAAGGTTTGGAGTTTGGCCTCAAGAGTGTCGAGGCGCTGCCGATCACTAGGACCGTCTTGGTCGTTTCAGTCATGAATATCGTCCTCACATGAGGAGAAGTGGAAGGAACTGTAGAAGACGTGCCCTCCGAATCATACCCTCGCATAGAGAGGTCATCGGGGTATGTGGAAATATTCTTCTCTGGTTCGGACTCGGAGGAGGCGCTACCCCCTGCATAGGAGGTTGCCTCGTCTTGGCACATGTGGACGTTTTTAGGGACATCTGAGTCTGTTGTATCTGTTGGAGGGATTGTTTCCCTGGTTCATCTTCTTGAAACGTCAGATTATTGTGGATGTTCGAGGAGTGCTACCCCCAGCTCCACCAACTACCCCCAGGATGTAGATGACGAATCTCCAAGTGATAAGATTTTGTCTTTGAGCGGGTACCTTGATAAACCCCTTCTGTTACGGCTGTGGACAACCCCCTAGATGAGAGTTTCTTGGCCGTGTTGGTTGAGATCGTCGGGCTAGACATATTTATTTTTCCCTCCCTTGCCGGTAGGGACCTTCCGGGTAGAATTACAGGAGGCAAAGGAAGTGCTCGTCCCCCGAGCTTTGTTGTAGGACCGGTCCTGGCTGCTGCAGTCGTTGGAAGACGGACTGCCGGTCCTCTCGCACTGCTGTCTTGTTGCAGCAGCAATTGACAATGACTTGAGTGCAGTGACGTCCATAGAGGGACTCTTTGCACGCCAAGGTTTTTTCTCTTTCCTTGCGCTTGTGAAGGATCACATCTCGCAAGTCAAGGACATCTCGATCAACCTCTACACTCGCTTTGTGGGCCCGGGTATTCCGAGTGCACGAGTACGTAGGTGTCACGTTTGCTCCTTGATGCGGGGCTAGTAAAAGCACTTGCCCTCGATCATTGTTAGGAGACTCTTGAGAACCACCCTGTCCGTTTGCCGTCGGGGGCTGGACACGGGCGGTTCTGTATAACTTTCCATCAGAGGCCCGCATAACAGTCAGCGGGACTCTCTGACGGTCAGAGGTTGGGGCAGTTGACTGAGATCGACAAGCCTGCGCTGTCCTAGACTTCTTCGCTCTAGCACCCGAGGGTGCGTGTCACGACCCGCTCTCGAATAATCGGACACGAGTCAGACACGCCCAGCCTTCGTCATTAGACATGACGAAGTAAGCTGTATCAAGCTAGGAAAAACTAACCAGATAAACATGAAAGTATAGAATCACAGCTTCTAAAAACATATCCCAGAATGATCACCATAATCCACAAATCCAGATATCATAATGTACCAGAATCAACAGGAATGAAAAGTGCTATGAACTCTAAAGTCAATATCTCAAAGTAAAGCTAAGTAATCTAAACCTGAAGCCTCAAGCTAAGCCTCATCCTGCTCAGCTAAATCCTGGGCTCTAGCCCATAGAGTAGAACAATGTCCTGCAAGCATACCTGAAACATATCCTATTCAGGAGCGGAGCAAAGCACATTTCTAGGTAATGAACAATAACATCATGATATGGAAAGTAAATGTTGAAAGAACAATAAGAACAAGATATGTAAAGAAAAAGGAAGAACATGAACTACTGCTATAAAGATACATAAAGATCACGACTATATAAAGATGCAGGAAAGATCACGACTATAGCTAAAATCAAGATGAGGATCATAGAAAACTAATGTAAGAACAAAATCCTGAACATGTGTGTTATAAATTTGAAATACTTCTATGATATGTGACCGGCTATGGGTAAGATCATAAAGAACATGAAAGATCCTGAAAGATCATGTAATGGTACGGCTTAGGGCCCGCGTGCACTGTGCGAGGCCTAAGCTAAAGATCATGAATAAGTATCCGGGTTTGGTCACATATCTAGAGTATTTCCCCCACCCCAAGATACAAGTAAGATCATGAAAGAACAAGCCAGAAAAGATCATGAACGTGTCGCAGTGTGTCAGCAATAAAGAACAAGAAAATGCACTGATCAAAACCATAGAATGTACTTGCCTTTGCTCCAAAGTACGGGTGAAGATCGGGCTAGATGTTTTCCTGTATTTAATAATGATGTACAAGTTGGTTAATTACTAATTGTTAACCATAAATCTATTATCTATTCTCTAACCATAGGCTACCTATAGAATACCTGTAATGATATACTAACAAGCCATATACTATTTCTAACTAGGCTATAGAACATAAAAATATACTAAGTAGTATGCCCAAAATATTGTACGAAATTATGCTGACAATATGACTGCTATTATTGTTTTTGTAAAAGAAATAATAATGACTATTTAGGTAATATAACTTTTCCATAGAAAATACTTTAAGATAGCTAATTAGTTGATATAAACTACTAGAGATTCATAAAATAAAACTAATATCAGTTATTTGTTTGCAATATAATGAACACTACTGGACTAATTAAATTGAACATGCATCCCAATTGTATACACCTACAGACTACATAATGTGACCCAATTAGCTCCTACATGAGCTCCATCCTGCTAGCCTGGGATATAAACATCACAATTAATGCTACTGCAACCACAGTTTAGTCCAAAATTATAAAGCTAAGGTCCTAGCAAAAGCAACCATTAATACAAAATTGTTCCCCACCAAAACCTTCAAGGAAAAACATGTTCAAAACCCAGCTAATCCATGCAAAACCAATAGACTTGGTTTAACAAAACATATATTAAAACTCAAAGGTGGAACCTGTCAGCCACACTAGGCTAACACAACCAACTCCAGTTCTACATAATACGCAAAACACCATCTGGCTAAAACTCCACATGTACCCGTCCCAGCTACTTGAGTACTACCCTTTGTTCATTACATCAAGTTACCATCCTTCTAATACTCAACCAATATGGCTAACCAATCAGAACCCAAAGTCATCCTAAACAAGTTTAGTAAAGCTTTTGACTCAAGGGAGTAGAGAACTTGGCTTAGAAAACATTCAAGTTGATAGTTGCAGCCTTTGCAATTTCACCTGGCCATCTCTATGAAAACCCAAAATTTGAATGTTTACCGGCTACTAGGTCTTGCAGCTGCCAATCCTCACTGTCAGCTTCAATACACTAGTCGACATGCCGAACTCCATACCCGACACTGAACAGAGTAGAGTTGACACGAACCCAACTCCAAACTAATCAAGGATTTATACATAAATTACATATGAGTATAGAATTAAATCAAATACTTTTCTTCAGCCAAATCAAACCCCAAATCCGTCTAAACTAAGAAAATTAAGATTTCAAGAAGCCTCGATAGTTCCAGCTATGAGCAGTCAGGGAACAAGCATTAAAATTATACAAATCACCGTTTAGTAAAAATGTTTGAATTCGAAGTACAAAAATATTCAATCAAATTGATCGGCAATTAAATCTGAAGGCCCCAAGCCTGGTACAGACTTCCCATTCCATCTCCCAGCCATCACCTACTGACACGCACGCGATTTGGACACGACAGCATTGGACACGAACATGACTGCTCCTACACTTGACTGCAAACCCGACCAACTCCCATCAATTACTACTAATCAAACTAACAGCAGTAGGAAAACAAAGCATTATTACCTGAGGGTGACGAGTCCAAAGTAACATGCAGACAAAATCTCGAGAATCCGACACGATCACCATGTGTCCGAATCGACAATCAAATCACGTGATTCACTTTGGAAGAATCGACGGGCAGAGCACGTCCTCACGATCGATGGTAGACGAGATCGAGGTCGACGATGAACCCGCTGGAAGAGGATTCTTTCGAGGAGCGGAATGGTGAGCTGCCACCGATGAGACTCTCGTCGTCGCTGTGAAGGAGGAGTGGCCGGAGAAGATCCCGCCGATGAGACTCTCGCCGCCGCTGTGATGCCAGATTTCTGCACGCAGTCGCCGGAAAGCCACACCGCCGGAGTGGTCTCTGTGGAAGGAAAACCCTCGTCGTCGTCGCCACTCTTCGAACGAAGACTACACCGCCAAGGTCGCCGTGCTTCGAAGAAATTAGGGTTAGGGTTGGTCTCCAGTGATTTGGGGAAGAAAAGTTTAAAGAAAAGGAATGAAAGAAAATTTTAACTAATGCTTCTCTCTCTCTCTCTTCCAGCTATAGGTTTTAAAGAAACGTTTGTAACTTTTGCAGAAAAGTCCTTCCGCCCAAAAAGTTCTTTAATAAGTCCCTCCGCCTAAAATTTTTATAAAAACCTCTACCTTTTCATTATTACAAAAATGCTAAAAAAATTAGTTAAAAACCTTTTAGGAAAAAAATGAGGGGACCACAAGTTTGTTACAACAACTTCAAATTTGAAAAGTGGTCCAAAAATAATTCCCTCTAAAAATAGATTACCAAAATTATTATTAAAAACTAATTTATTATTTCAAAACTTAATAATAAAATTTAATTATTAGAATCAAATTATTCTTCTCAAAACTGGAAAGTGGAGTTACAAATCTCCCCTCCTTAAAAAAATTTCGTCCTCGAAATTCGAAAGACAACAAGACAACTAAAAGCAAAATCTCAAGAAGGTTCAAACACAATTCATTTTAATTGTATTTTAAAATTCTCAATATCAAAGTACACTCAAACAACAAAATGGGATAGCGCTCCCGCATCTCATCCTCGAATTCCCATGTGGACTCTCCCGGAGAGTGGTGTCTCCACATGACGCGGACAAGTGGGATAACCTGATTCCGCAGTTGCTTCTCTCTCCTCTCAGGGATCTCCACTGGCTGCTCCTCGTAGGTCAATCTCGGATCCACCTCTAGCTCCGAAAAGTCCACCACATGGCTCGGGTCCGGAATGTTGCGTTGGAGCTAAGACACATGGAAAATATCGTGCACTCCCTCCAAGCTAGCTGGAAGTGCTAGTCGGTATGCCACCCCCCAATCCGTGCCGTCACGTCGAAAGGCCCGATGAATCTCGGACTGAACTTCCCGTCTCTGCCAAATCTGATGACGCCCCGAGTCGGTGAGGAACACTCTATCTCCAACCGCGGACTCCAGTGGCCGTCTGCTGCTGTATGTCCATTGCTTCTGTCGATCCTGTGTAACTCTGAGTCGCCCTGAGCCTTTGAGATTAAATACGATAATTACACACAAGAAGTTGAAATAATACGATCTAACAATGATCAAGAATTAATAGGCACGAATGGAATGAAGTTTCGATTACAACTTAGAGGAGTAAAATCATGAAGACATAAACTATTAAGCACGATCAAAAACTGATAGTTTAACACAAATGGCTAGAACAAGATAGGAAAATCATGGTCAGAAAGACGTGATTTAAGATTAAAATTTAGACAAGACACAAACGAAGTATGGAATCAAAATCTGGCAATGTATAATTTGAGGAAATCAATGATCTAACGATACAATACTAGAAGGTAATTAGCAAGGGTTGATTTGAGAAACGTACAAAATACTCAGGAGATACAGTATCAATCAGAATGAACTTGTAAGGATCTGTGGTTCTCAAAAACCAATAGTCATATAAAAAGGAAGTATAGTCTCCAGAATATCCAAGAACATGTTGGTATCTGAAATCACTTTGCTTAGAATCCATACCCCGCCAGTATGTATCTGACTGCAGTGGACTTTCGGCTTCGTGACTCAAATAAATATGTCTCCAAATACTCTATCAACCTTATCTATTTTCCAACAATCATTGACGAAACAACCCAAGAGATCAAGATATGAAAAATATGACAAGTCTTGTCAATACTCGAAAACCTATGGGTGTCTGAAATCACTTCAACTTAGAGTTCCTTCCTCGCCAGTGCGCTACTGGCTGCAGTGAACCCTCACTCTCCATAATCCAGCTAATGGCTGCAGCGCGCAACTGTCATGCCATAGTAGGTCATCGAATAGCCTCTCGACTTTATCCCTAGGAATTTCAAAAGAGTTTCAAGGAGTTTAAAATGAGTTTCAATAGTCCAAGTCACGGAAATGGTGAAGTTACCTGACTGTTAGAATACAAGGATTTATTAGGTACTAAGAGACGACAAGGGATCCCATCGTGAGTACAAAAGGGCAACCAGGGAGATTTAAAATTTCAGACAGGGCGAAGTTTAAAATTATGACGAAATATCAACTGATATCTGGAATGGTAACAAGATTCCACATATGGAACGTTATCCCGAAAGGATAACAGAGTCTCGAAGGACGAACTGAGGCAAGGTATCAGATAGAAGACAAGTTTCAAAATAAGAAATAAAATTCTGCACTGGAAACGAGTTTCAATAAATCTCGAATAACAATGAAATCTCAAGTAAAACTTAATAGAAAACGAAATCTCCAATAAGGTACACAGTGGAAAATAGAAAATCAAGTATCAACAAAGTCGCGAATAAGAAGTGAAATCTTGAACAGAATCTCGAACAGGAAGCAAGGTTACGAACAGTGATTTAGAAAACAGGGTATCAATAGCGAACAAGAAACATGTATCAAATCCTGATTATGAAACGATTAGAACTTCAATAGGAAATAAGGTCGAACAAAGTTGTGAACAGAAATAATTTATTGAATAGGAACAAGTCTCAAATAGTGAACAAAATCTCATAGGGAATGAGCCAAAGTTTCAAAATAGAAAACAAAATCTTCAAACGATGTCTCGAATAGGGCTGAATCTCAAGCAAGTGTCAAGATAGGAGTGAAGATTCAACAATGTTTTGATTGGGGACAAATTCGAATAACGAATCAAAATATCAATAAGTGAATAGGAAAATGTCCATAAAACAAGCGAAATCTTATATAGGAGACAAGGTCGAAATGAAGGAGTGGACAAACAACTCTCGAATAAAATCAGAGTCAGGAATGAAAAAAAGTCTCATATAGAGAATGAGTCATAATCTTGAATAGTAAATGAATCTTCAAGAACCTTCAAAGGAATCTTCAACAATGTCCTGAATAGGATGAGACTCAACCAAAACTTCGAATGAGGAACAGGATTCTGAAATAAATCTCGAGAAACGATTAATTATCAATTAACACGAAGTTTGATAAAGAAACAAAATTTGCAAATAGGAGCCATCACTAGGAAACAAGGTCAGGAATGATGAATATGAAAACGGTATCGAATAATGAATTCAAACAATTATCGATTTGTGGATCTAAACAAGTTAACTAAAACAGGAAACAATATCTCAAAGTAAGTTTCGACATCAATCAAGATTTCAAAAATAGAAAACAAGAAGTTTTGAAGAAATGATCTAGATGCTAAGAGGATTTTAAGGAGAAGTTGGATTGCTAATCAGATACATGGTTTCCCAACCAGGCAAAAGAAATCTTCTGTCTTCAATCTGTCTTCAGTATTTCCTCCGGGACTGGAATCACTTAAATCTTCTTCACCGTCCTGACGTAGACTGGTCCATGCGGTAATGCTCCATATAGCTGCTGAATCTGGAGAGGCCGGTCCTTCTGCTGCGTCCTGGTGCTCCTCGTGCTTGTTCTCGGGCAGTGCGATCAACGATCTCCGGACAATCTTTGGTTGATGGGCAGACGATCCGTAGAATAAGCATAGCCTCCGTCTTTTGCGGCACTCCTCGAGCGATGTCCTGGATGGCGGCAGGAAGCACAATTGGTCATTGTCTGAATCTGACGATACGATTGAAGAACACTGTCCGAGTCTGATGACGCTTTGTGAATCCAGGCTAGTTGTTGTCTTCATCATAAGTCTTTATGTCTCTCATGTGCTTCAGTTTCCCATCTTGTTGTATGTGCTACAAGCTGGATCTCCTGGTTGGCGACTTCAATCTTCGGAGGAGTCGGATCCTCACATGCTGAGATGATCTTCAGTGGCGGCTTCAGGTTCTCGATCTGCTCCTCGATGCAAGATATGTGCTCGGTCGGAGAAGTCCAAAGGTCTGGAAGTCTGGAAAGCATAAGTCTTTTCTGGCTCGAAAAGTGCATTCACAAGTCTGGCTTGGAAAAGGACGGCTTGCTCTCTCTGGGTATTAAGGAACTCTTCAATCATCTTCGTACTACCCATGGGGATAGTAGGGATGACCTGCGGGGTGGAAACTTGGAGACCTCAAGTATAGGTGGATCAACCATTCCGGTGTCGTGCTTTTGAATTATCTGAAAAACAGAAAACTGTTAAAATAACCTAGACCGAAATACAACAAGCGTTTATAGAATATTAAAATACCTGATACACCTGATATACCTGATATACCCTTATTTCCCGATTTTTATGCTGTGATCAAGTTTCCCTAATATAAATCAAGTCCCCCAATAGTACGCTAAGACCTAGGTACCATTAGGATAGACCTGCATGGGCCACCACTAAAAATGTCACGACCCTCCCGAATAATCGGACACGAGTCGGACACGCCCAGCCTTCGTCATTAGACACGACGAAGTAAGCTGTATCAAGCTAGGAAAAACTAACCAGATAAACATGAAAGTATAGAATCACAGCATCTAAAAATGTATCCCAGAATGATCACCATAATCCACAAATCTAAATCATAATGTACCAGAATCAACAGGAATAAAAGTGCTATGAACTCTAAAGTCAATATCTCAAAGTAAAGCTAAGTAATCTAAACCTGAAGCCTCAAGCTAAGCCTCATCCTGCTCAGCTAAATCCTGGGCTCTGGCCCATAGAGTAGAACAATGTCCTGCAAGCATATATCTACAAAAAAGTGAGCTTTTGGGACAACACTTTTAGGAACACTAGTTTCAAATGCCCTAAAAAATTAATATTTGGGACTGTTATATTTTTTTTGTAACAAAAGACAAATTTATTTGAGACAGATTGGAAAATGATATATTTTTTGGGACTATTAATATTTTCGCAAATAAATCCTGAACCGTTCGAAATAATCTCGGCGGAATGGCAATTATTTGGCGGTCTAAACCAATTTTTTGGAAATCTTTTACCCTATCAAATATTACTCCTAACCGTTGGATCTCCAAAATTCACCTGTTCATCCAAAGGCCAAGACTAATCCCCCTTCTTTATTCACATGATTCCAAGTCTTCCTCCTATTTCAACACGACGAAGGAAACACTTGTGCCATTTCTCTTTTCCCTCCCGTTGTCTCCCCGAACCCTAGAGAGTTTTTCCTCCTCTCCTCTCTGCCTTCTCAACGACGACTGGCAAAGGAGCTCTCCTCTCTGCCTCCTCGACGAAGTATGGTGAATGTGCGATCTCCTCTATGCGACACTGACAAGTAATTCTTTTTCTTCCCTCTTTATTCTGTCTTCATCATCGATCGAGACAGTCGGCAACACTCGGGAATCATCGAATTTGGGATGTGGTTCATCTCCTTCTCATCAATTGGGGGATTTACGGTAGAGTTAGAGAATCGGGCCTTCGGAGGGATGTACAGAATTAGGGTTTCGAAGGAATTTGGGAAAATTAGGGTTCAGAGGAATTTGGAAAACTAGGGTTACATATTATTTGGGGATTCCGATCAGAAAACCATACAAAGAAGTTATTTTTGTAGGCAAAGCATTAGCAAGTTTGTTGTTTAGATTGGAGCTTCTCGATCCTGATAGTTCCTTTCCAACCTGGCCCTGGATTGATGAAGATCTTGCATTACCAGTTATAGAACTGGAGCAATTTGCAGGAAATATCAAATGAAATGCTCGAATTGGGAAAAAATAGGGTTTCTTTGTTCAATTCTTGAATGGTACAAGAAACTGTTATAAGTACAAGGAAGAATAAACAAGAAATAAGCTAGGTAAATTCTTGAATGATACTAATGCCTTTCTATTACTCCTTGCAGTTAGGTAGACTATGAGGATGTTGTCTGGACACTTGTATGCTGACTGAACCTTGACTTGCTGCAACCTAGACACTGAGCCATGACTTGGCATTTGGAACTGACTGCTAACTTTACTAATGTGCCATTCTATGAAAGAGACTATGATACTCTAGTTATCTATAGTTGCCTTGATCTACTTGCTGCAACTGTTGCTATTCTACAATTCTAATGATGACAATCATCCCTCCATACCATAAGCTAAGTTGCCTATTGAGTTCTTGCTCAATACTTCTCTAACACTGAGTCTGGACCTCTTTAATAGAGTCTGGACCTCTATTACTGAGCTAATCATTGAATTAATGGCTTAATTGATAGCTATTAAGCTACTAGGCTTCTCTGAAGGAATAGAGAGGAATGTATCATGGGTTTAGTTTCTCTTCATTATAGTATTGCCATTAGCTCATTTATGTCATTAGCTCACCAGTACTGATATGTTCTTGAACAATGCATTGCTGAATAAGGCGATGTTCAGATTATCTGTGGGGAACAGGAATATATCAACCTTGAACATTGAAACAAGTCTTTAATGAGCACCGAGCCAATTAAGCTTCTTAAAAGTAGCTTAGACTTCTTCTTGCACTCCCTCGTCACTGACTGGATTATAACACTGTGAATAGTACAGTCAAAGAAGAGGGAATGTAACATATCCTGCATCATTATTGGCGGAAATCCTGGTGATATTGTACATGGATGTTGTAATTGGAACAGTTCAGTAGAAATGGATTATAACTTTTTCTTTGAATTTGTCTGTGCTTTCATAGGATTAGAACTACTGATGTACTGATGCAAAGTCCCTATTTTTTTGTTATCTTCTCCACAGAGGATAGTAATCTGACTCTTGGTCAGTCATGACCATGTAATCTCTCGTAAAAACTATTGCAATGTAATTTGATATAATTGTTGTAGTTCTTTTGTTATCCAGTTGTAAATATGAACGATGTCATTTTTTACATTATCTAATTGATCAACCCTGTGCATTATGTAATTTTTTTACTTCTTGTTCAAGTATTCGATGATTCAAGATGTTTGGCTAATTTTGTTCACCATGTCAGTTTTTTTTGTCGAACTTCTATTCAAATGATTTAGGAATGTACCCTCTGACTGATGGTAGATTTTTGGAGGATCACATGGATATGTAGTTGGTTGAATAGTCCCAAAAGCGCTGGTACTTAATTTATTAGTTTATTATTGTTCATGGTTTATGGATTTGTTACTTATATTGTTGGTTAATGTTATTTTATATATTTATTTTATGTTGGACAGATCGACTATTCCAATGTTGGAAATGATATTATCACAATTGTGGTTGCGATTTTGCACATAAAAATTTCTTCTCGTATATGCTTGTAGATTATCAATTCTAGTACAAGAATTTCAATAAAGTTATTCTAATGGAACTCAGTTAGATGGATTCAATAGCTAAAAATGGGAGGGTTTAATAGTTTGAATATGGAGAAACAGGCAGAGCCTGTGAGCTGCAAGTTTTCTGTGTCTGATACTTCTAGATACGTGAAGCCTTTTTTTTTCAAGTTTTACCTATTCTCGAGGAAAGTGTGTGGGCTCTTTGGAAATATGAATTCAATAGTTTTCTGTGTCTGATACTTCTAGAGCCTGTGAGCTGCATGTTTGTTTACCCTAAAATGTTGAAATTTTAGGCTCTTTGGTGTTTTGGAATTCCAGATCATAGTTGGGAATCTCTAATCCAGTTTTTTGCATACAAAAATAAGGAATTAGATCACCCATTTAATGAACATATTCAATAGGTATAAGGATGCTACTTCTGAACCCCTGTATCGATATATTTTCTCTATGTTATAATTAATCGAAATTGCAAACTTTGAATGTAAATGAAACTTGTAGGAAAAAATGATGAAAGGGTTACTTTGTAGTATTGCTCGTCATTTATTTGTTATGGATATCATGAAATAGCTTTCCTCTTTCATAGTATTTTCTTGGAAATATTTTAATGATAAAGGTATTCTATTTCTTTCAGTTTTGCCATAAGTGGGAATTAGATCCCTATCTTCAAGGGAAATTGAACGCAGCATGTTCTGTAGAGACCCTCTTATGTATTTTCTTGCAAGTTGAATGCAGGAGAGCTTAATCTGCACCAACAACGACAACGTACATTTCTTAAGCATCAACAGTGATTTCATGAGCAATAACCCTATTATCACATGTTGGAATTAAACTTGTGTTGAAATTTCTTATGCTTTGTCTTAGCTTGTACTCCCTTGCATAACCATATTATAAATACTTTAGTCTTTGATTTTTTGGTGAAGAGGACCTGCAACATAAATTTTAAAGTGACCTCAGCTTAGTCTCCTTTCACTTTAGTTGTAAAAAAAAAAAAGAACTTTCTTCGAACACATTAAAGTAAATTGCTACATGTACTGAAATATTTCATTTGTATTTAGATATTTCATTTACATATTTCCAAACATGAATTACCTAATTAAGTATTAATTCTTTCTACATACAAACTGTCGTATAGTGTTTGAATATCTTTGCATTGCTTTCCAGGGAATTGACTACTTGAAATATGATAATTGCCACAATCAAGATATTACTCCACAAAAAAGGTAATACATTAATCTTTGGTTACATATTATTTAAATTAATACATTCCCCTTTGAATTTCATTTGTATGTTATTTTTCTGCCTTATATTATTCTCAATTGGTTTTGAGATGAAAATAGATACCGCAAGACGAGTGAAGCTTTGCACAATTCAGGAAGGAGCATTTTCTTTTCTCTTTGTGAATGGTAAGCTTGCTCGTTCTAAAATCCATTGTTAAAGTTTTCAAGATTTAATATAGAGTCAGTACATACAAATAATGGAAGACGTATCTTGCTATTAAAATAAGGCGTAAAAAAGTAGGGAATGTGTATGTGCTGACAAAGAAGCACCCATTCCAATAATCTCCGCCCATGGCCAATTTTTTTTTTTTGGTTACTAATAAAATATAATTTGATTCCTAAGATTTTGGATTCATGACCAGATCATCAAACTTCTGAGCAACTTGCCCAAATAATCATTAAATTTATGACAACTTGCTCACTATTTTTATTTATATATCACAACAGTTCCACACTTCCATGTCGAGTCTATCCAGCAATTGCATGTGGGGGCCATGCCAATGCGTTTTCTGGTTAAAAACAAAAGATTTTGGTGCGATGCCGCGTCAGCGAGGACGCGGCGCAGTGCTAAAGAGTGGACCTTTACTTTACACTCTTGTGCTTCGAAAAAAACCACGTAGTTGCACATCCCGTACCCAAAAAAAATGTTTATACAGACAGCTTTTGCAACTTACTAGTTTCAAATATGCGCTATTTATGTACTTCATAGCAGGTAGGTACTGATTAATTGTAGGAATTCTAAGTCGGTGTTCCTAGGACACTTTCAACCTAGCCGGGGTAAGCCACCACTTTGGGAGCTAGACAATATTGGAAGACGAGGCCGTGGCCTTGAAGGAAATATGAGGTACTGATATCTACATATCATTTGTTGTCTTCTTTTACTTGATAAGTAAACTGTCCTTATATTTATTTTCTCTGCTGGCAACTTAAATTAGTAGAGAAGTTATCTGCATACTATCAAGTCATACTTCAAAGAAGCATAAAATAAGTAAACTGTCCTTATATTTATTCCTTGGCATGCCCTTTTGCATCTGTAGTTTCTCTCAAAACTATCAAGTCATACTTCAGCTGAATCTTTTACTCCCATGAAGAACTTTGCCCTTATTTCTTTGTTTCCACAGGACTTGGCATTTGTTGTGGATGGTGTTGCTTTAGAAATTGTTCTTAAGAGATATAAGGAGGCTTTCACTGAATTGGCGATTCTCTCGAGGACAGCCATCTGCTGTCGTGTAACTCCTTCACAGAAGGCTGCTCCAAAGAAGGCTGCAGATGGTACGTTTGACATGCACATGCGGCTATCGACGTGATGTAAACTTTCATTTTGTAAACAATGGGATATGAATTTTATGTTATTGGGGAAAGATTCGACGTGATGTAAACTTTTGTTTTATTTTGTAAACAGTTGGATATGACTTTTAAATGTTTTATAAAAAAAATTTGTCTTAATGTTGCAGCTACCATAATGCATTTGCGATTAAATAGTTCTGTGTGATTTTTGTTCTATATAAAATTTAATTGTATATTTCATATACAAATAGGAGGAGGATTAAGTTTTTGGGACGTATTTTTTGGGACAGATTTATAAACTGTCCTGCAGAATTTGTAATTTTGAAACCTTTTGGGACGGGAGTTTAACAGTCCTTTATAAGTATTTGGGACGGCAAATATCCGTCATTTAACTTTTTGCCACGCCACCCTAATAAGACCACCCATTGCCGTCCTAAAGACCGTCCCAAATAGTAGTTGGGACGGTAAACCTATTTATTATGACGTTTTTTTGTTGTCCCAAAAGGTCACTTTTTTTGTAGTGATACCTGTAACATATCCTATTCATGAGGGGAGCAAAGCACAGTTCTAGGTAATGAACAATAACATCATGATATGGAAAGTAAATGTTGAAAGAACAAGAAGAACAAGATATGTAAAGAAAAAGGAAGAACATGAACTACTGCTATAAAGATACATGAAAGATCACGACTATATAAAGATGCAGGAAAGATCACGACTATAGCTAAAATCAAGATTAGGATCATAGGAAACTAATGTAAGAACAAAATCCTGAACATGTGTGTTATAAATTTGAAATACTTCTATGATATGTGACCGGCTATGGGTAAGATCATGAAAGAACATGAAAGATCCTGAAAGATCATGTAATGGTACGGCTTAGGGCCCGCGTGCACTGTGCGAGGCCTAAGCTAAAGATCATGAATAAGTATCCGGGTTTGGTCACATATCTAGAGTATTTCCCCCACCCCAAGATACAAGTAAGATCATGAAAGAACAAGCCAGAAAAGATCATGAACGTGTCGCAGTGTGTCAGCAATAAAGAACAAGAAAATGCACAGATCAAAACCATAGAATGTACTTGCCTTTGCTCCAGGAAGTACAGGTGAAGATCGGGCTAGATGTTTTCCTGTATTTAATAATGATGTACAAGTTGGTTAATTACTAATTGTTAACCATAAATCTGTTATCTATTCTCTAACCATAGGCTACCTATAGAATACCTGTAATGATATACTAACTAGCCATATACTATTTCTAACTAGGCTATAGAACATAAAAATATACTAAGTAGTATGCCCAAAATATTGTACGAAATTATGCTGACAATATGACTGCTATTATTGTTTTTGTAAAAGAAATAATAATGACTATTTAGGTAATATAACTTTTCCATAGAAAATACTTTAAGATAGCTAATTAGTTGATATAAATACTACTAGAGATTCATATAATAAAACTAATATCAGTCATTTGTTTGCAATATAATGAACACTACTGGACTAATTAAATTGAACATGCATCCCAATTGTATACACCTACAGACTACATAATGTGACCCAATTAGCTCATACATGAGCTCCATCCTGCTAGCCTGGGATATAAACATCACAATTAATGCTACTGCAACCACAGTTTAGTCCAAAATTATAAAGCTAAGGTCCTAGCAAAAGCAACCATTAATACAAAATTGTTCCCCACCAAAACCTTCAAGGAAAAACATGTTCAAAACCCAGCTAATCCATGCAAAACCAATAGACTTGGTTTAACAAAACATATATTAAAACTCAAAGGTGGAACCTGTCAGCCACAATACCAGGCTAACACAACCAACTCCAGTTCTACATAATACGCAAAACACCATCTGGCTAAAACTCCACATGAACCCGTCCCAGCTACTTGAGTAATACCCTTTGTTCATTACATCAAGTTACCATCCTTCTAATACTCAACCAATATGGCCAACCAATCAGAACCCAAAGTCATCCTAAACAAGTTTAGTAAAGCTTTTGACTCAAGGGAGTAGAGAATACTTGGCTTAGAAAACATTCAAGTTGATAGTTGCAGCCTTTGTAATTTCACCTGGCCATCTCTATGAAAACCCAAAATTTGAATGTTTACCGGCTACTAGGTCTTGCAGCTGCCAATCCTCACTGTCAGCTTCAATACACTAGTCGACATGCCGAACTCCATACCCGACACTGAACAGAGTACAGTTGACACAAACCCAACTCCAAACTAATCAAGAATTTATACATAAATTACATATGAGTATAGAATTAAATCAAATACTTTTCTTCAGCCAAATCAAACCCCAAATCCGTCTAAACTAAGAAAATCAAAGAAAATTAAGATTTCAATAAGCCTCGACAGTTCCAGCTATGAGCAGTCAGGGAACAAGCATTAAAATTATACAAATCACCGTTTAGTAAAAATGTTTGAATTCAAAGTACAAAAATATTCAATCAAATTGATCGGCAATCAAATCTGAAGACCCCAAGCCTGGTACAGACTTCCCCATTCCATCTTCCAGCCATCACCTACTGACACGCACGCGATTTGGACACGACAGCATTGGACACGAACATGACTGCTCCTACACTTGACTGCAAACCCGACCAACTCCCATCAATTACTACAAATCAAACTAACAGCAGTAGGAAAACAAAGCATTATTACCTGAGGGTGACGAGTCCAAAGTAACATGCAGACAAAATCTTGAGAATCCGACACGATCACCATGTGTCCGAATCGGCAATCAAATCTCGTGATTCACTTCTGGAAGAATCGACGGGCAGAGCACGTCCTCACGATCGATGGTAGACGAGATCGAGGTCAGCGATGAACCCGCTGGAAGAGGATTCGTCGTCGAGGAGCGGAATGGTGAGCTGCCGCCGATGAGACTCTCGCCGTCGCTGTGAAGGACGAGTGGCCGGAGAAGATCCCGCCGATGAGACTCTCGCCGCCGCTGTGATCGCCAGATTTTTGCACGCGGTCGTCGCCGGAAAGCCACACCGCTGGAGTGGTCTCTGTGGAAGGAAAACCCTCGTCGTCGTCGCCACTCTTCGAACGAAGACTACACCGCCAAGGTCGCCGTGCTTCGAAGAAATTAGGGTTAGGGTTGGTCTCCAGTGATTTGGGGAAGAAAAGTTTAAAGAAAAGGAATGAAAGAAAATTTTAACTAATGCTTCTCTCTCTCTTCCAGCTATAGGTTTTAAAGAAACGTTTGTAACTTTTGCAGAAAAGTCCTTCCGCCCAAAAAGTTCTTTAATAAGTCCCTCCGCCTGAAATTTTTATAAAAACAACCTCTACCTTTTCATTATTACAAAAATGCTAAAAAAATCAGTTAAAACCTTTTAGGAAAAATAATGAGGGGACCACAAGTTTGTTACAACAACTTCAAATTTGAAAAGTGGTCCAAAAAATAATTCCCTCTAAAAATAGATTACCAAAATTATTATTATTAAAAACTAATTTATTATTTCAAAACTTAATAATAACAATTTAATTATTAGAATCAAATTATTCTTTTCAAAACTGGGAAGTGGAGTTACAGTGCGTAGTAGGAAGAGTCCAAGCTGTGCCGCATAGAATCTAGCACATCCTCATTGGAGCTTCTGAGGTCAGGCCCGCATGAAAGGCGGTCGAAGACTGAACCCGAGCCGCATAGGGCGGATGGTCGGCGGCTGGGATTGGATGCCGCATAGGCCATTTCCCTGCGGCTGGGATTGCTGGCCGTATATGCATTCTCCCTGCGGCTGGGATTGGTGGCCGCATATGCATTCTCCCTACGGCTAGGATTGGTTGCCGCATATGCATTCTTTCTGCGGCCCACACCCTTATGCGACTTCTTCTTGGACTGCATGGAGTTCCTGGTTGCCCCCGCAAGTCCAGCATCCTAGTATTTTCCTTTGCTGGATTTGGGGACAGCAGGGTCCTCTGCGGCCTGAAGTGGGGCCGCATGTGAGTCTTGTTCTCCGTCTTGAGCAGCAGAGAAAACTTGTTCCAGAGCTTGGGAAGAGGCAACGGTTTTGGGCCTCCATGCCCTGCGGGCCTTCTTTGGGCCGGCTCGCTTCTGGATTGGGCTAGCGCTCCCTTCGGAGAGCATCTCTTCAAACGCTTGCTGGTCGAAACGAACAACAAGCATTTGTTGCGTGGAGCCGAGTTTGGCTGCGTCTGATTGCGTCACCAACTTATCAACAGTGGAGAAGTTAGTCTCCAGCAGAGTCGCCATCGTGTTTACCATTGATCGTCGTAGAACAGAACAATTTTATAGGAGGACTGAACTTGACTCACAATTACAAACTCGTTTGTACAAAAGAAAGCCTAGAAACAAAACCTAGGAAAAGCAATCTAAGTACAATTGTTTAGTTTTGATTCTTAGGGGTGACGGTAGAGGCTCGGGAGAGTGCTATCAACTCTGCCTTACTCCTTGGACGATCGAACGCAACCTCGGCTCAGTTGAAGAAATGCTCTATGAAGACACGAAGGGAAGAGTCTGCTTCTGAGCTCTTTGTGCTTTCCTATGCCTCTCTGTCTCCCTCTGCAAGGGAATTGCACCTTGCTATTTATAGGAATTTATGAGGAATGGGATGTACAGCCACGTGGCAAATTTTGGGCCACATCCGTGTAACTATGCCTCGAGATTCAGTTTATAGTAGACAGCTGGAGATTGGTTGAGATTGATCATGATATGTTTGTTGTAGTAAATCTGAGCTGTTTAAGACTTGGTCAATCTCTACCACGTGTCTCAACTACTATTCTGTGGCGAGCCGCATGAAGGATGTATCCTGGCTGAGCCGCATGAAGGACTGTCTCATAACCGAGCCGCATGAAGAATGTCTCATGACCGAGCCGCATGGAGGATGTCTCATAACCGAGCCGTATGGAGAATGTCTCATGACCGAGCCGCATGAAGGACGTCTCATAACCGAGCCGCATGGAGGACGTCTCATAACCGAGTCGCATGGAGGACGTCTCATAACCGAGCCGCATGAAGAATGTCTCATGACCGAGCCGCATGAAGGACGTCTCATAACCGAGCCGCATGAAGAATGTCTCATGACCGAGCCGCATGAGAGATGCTTCATAATCAAGCCGCATGAGAGTTGTCTCATGACTGAGCCGCATAAGGAGTGTCTCATAGGTGATCCGTATGAAGAATCTTATAGCTGATCCGCATGAAGAGCCTTATAGCTGAGCCGCATGAAGAGTCTCCTTTGGTTCATGAACTGTGCCAGATGTCATGACGATTTTCTCGTCTTTTCAGGAGCACGTCACGTCTTATCTTCGTGTCAGAGCTATCATTTTTGTCAGAGCTGTCACCTTTGTGTCAAAGTAATTATGGCCAGCTACACAAGAAGACATTTATTGCTTAGGCTGATTTCGAACCGCATAAGGCTCCCCGTTGCTTTTGGGCCGTATGAAGCTTTCTGGGTTTTGTGAGCCGCATGAGGCTCCATATTGATTTCGAGCCGCATAGAAAATCCTATTTTTTCCATGCTTCTACAGTGCGTCCCGCCAATCCGGGCGACGTGGTCGCGAACCAAAAGTATCGAAAGGTGCGTATCGGCTTCGTGGATGTGTGGGCTTTGACGGAATTCAAATTGGTCGCGTGTGCGCGACGAATGTGACGCGTATCCGTCAAAATTCACCATATCGGCTCCTGTGCAAATTTTCTAATTACTATGTGCACGTTCGTCAGATCGAGACGAAAATTTTGCCAACAGGACCGTTTCATTTTTTTGGTCATGTATGCCAAATTTGGTCCGATTCTGAGATAGTTGATCGGA
Organism: Iris pallida; assembly: GCA_029216955.1. NCBI lineage: Eukaryota > Viridiplantae > Streptophyta > Magnoliopsida > Asparagales > Iridaceae > Iris > Iris pallida. The sequence continues at coordinate 23,000 of JANAVB010025174.1, forward strand.
ACGCCATTATGCGGGCCCCACGGTCTGACTCAACGGGTGATTTTGTGCACGGTCCACCGGAATCCAACTTTGGACATACGGTTGGGTTCGTATCGGAAAACCAGACCTGTTGACATATAGTTTGACGACTTTAGAGACCATAGACTCTGACACATTTTTCGGTGTAAAGCGGGTCTAGCGGCAGACACCGTTTTGACCCAAAATTATCGTTTTATCCCTGTGTCCATAATTGGACTTAAAGATAGGCAATCCTAGCTAATTTGATTATTCTAATAACGTTGGTAATGTTTATTTCAGCATCCGGAGACTTCTGCATGTGTTGACTGATTGTAGCTCATTGAGTGGTATAGTATTGTCGGTTTCACCAGTACAGGACCTCAGGCGAGTACATCTCTGATAGTTTTTTATATTTAATTATCTCTATGACTCTTGTACGTAGTAGTATTTTACATTGATATCCTGTTGATTCTTGACACGATGTTACAAGAGATTGTAGTTATGGATTCTTTATATGTTGTTCGTGACCAATTTATTATCGTGTTCGTGACCTGTTTGGATCCATGAGTACTGGTCGGGCGGGGAAATACTCTAGACATGTATACAAACCCAAATTATTCATGTCTAATAGCAGTCTCACACCTCACGTACGGCGTACCGGATCTTATTCTTGCCTAATAGCAGTCGCACATTTCATGTGCGGGGTGCCGGATTTAGCCTTAGCCGTTTTTATGTCGAAGTAGTATTTCAACTCACTAGAAAGGTACAGTGTCTATTTCTATAGTCTTCTCTGTATTAGTACTCTCTTGCCTTGTTCACCATGCTCAGTTTCTGTCATGATTCTATACTTGTCTTTTCGTCGTGTATTTTATTGCTATTTATGGATTTATGGATTTTGTCATTTATTGATTCTGTTATGAGATTGTACGCATTCCATTCCTGACTGGAAACCAACATTTTTTAGGTTTAGCCGCGACCACTCTTAGCATTGGGAAGGCTTGGGTATGCTGAGGTCAACCTAGAAATAGATAGCAGTTGTATCATTTCCATTAATTGTGAGAACTTTGTATTTTCTTTAATTTTAAATATTGTAAATGTTGTAATAAATTTAGAAATGTAAATGAGCAATAAAGTTTATTTTGAGCATTTATTTTCTTGCGGGCTTGACAGCGTTCTACCGTCGACTCTGTGGCGTAGGCTGGCTTGGACACGTCTCGTATCCGAAAAGCGGGTGCGGGTCGTGACAAGTTTTTGTGGTGGCCCATGCAGGTCAGTTTTTGCAAAATTGTGCGAACTCGTGGTAGTACCATATTAGTCGTACTACTGCGAGCCTGCGACTTGGAAATGCTCATTCACAACTAGGAGTAAATCAATTTTAAGAGAATGGTTAGGACTAGGAGTCCCTAGTTTAATCTGACAGTTGGGTAGTTAAGGTTGCTACACAGGCCTCATTGAATTCTAAATCCTATTAGATGATTTTCATATAAGGATACACTATTGTATTCTGAATCGATAGTATTTCTGAAGTAGGTAGATTCGTAACCCCTCTTTCTGAAAGTTTGAAAAATATTATTTTATTTATTTGTTTGAATTAAATGTAATTTTTAGAATTTTATAAATATTTATTATAAAGGGCCTTAGTCACGGTTAAGTTTTGGAGTGCAAGATGACCAAGAATTTTGGCACTGAGAGTGTGGTCGAGTGCCTTGACTATTGTTCTAGCCATGGTAGAGGAGGCCGAGTTATAGGTGTGCACTAACTAAGAAAACCAGGCCAAATCGTGACATAACCCTAAGAATAATTTAATTACATATTATTAGGATTATTGGCTTCTAGAAGACCTGGTTGCTCCAAATTAGCCCGAACTCAACCCAAGTCCTGGTGTTCATGTAGTGCGGCCAACGTCGTTCAGATAGATATATAGATGTGTATATATATTGGTAGTCCATTTCTAGTATTGGAAATAATTTCTATAAATTATATATTTAATATAATATATGTATTATTGCTATTTAAATTGTATTTTCTTGGAAATAGGATAACCTCCTCTTAGAATGATAATTTGGGATTTTTGGGATTTACTTAGGATATACCTATATATTTGTGCATGAATAGGTAGACATAGTGCTTTATACATATTTTTTCCTCGATCTTGAATATTAGAGAAATATAAATTTAATATATATTTCTTTTTGCCTTCGGTCATTTTCTCCCTAATAATGATCATTTGTACAATTTTATTTTATGTCTTCTCTAAACACCGCTATACCATAAGTTCGCGTCACTTATATTCTTTTCCTTGGACCTAAGGAATTATTTTCAAAAATAACATCTCCCTCATTTGTCTACTAATCTCGAGTTAAGTTTTTAGATTCAAAAGTTTTTCTCTCAATCGTTGAATATTGAATACCCGTGAAATAAGGATTAAAAGATTTTTACTTATTTCGATTACGATCATCATCCTTCCTAACCAATTGTTTTTTTCTTTTCAAGAAACTGAATCTTATACTTGAAGAACAAATACTTGCACTTTTCTATCTTCATCAAATTGTATGATATTTTTAAACTCCTTTGATATTCTTGGAAGATATAGTTGGAATAATTCTGATGACTTATGATGGCAGACAGCCGCGCACTGTCGCCACTTATTTGACTTATAGAGACTGTGGGTTCACTGCAGCCAGTAGTGCATTGGCGAGGCATGATCCCTAAGTTGAAGTAATCTCGAGTAAGTATAAGTTATCGAATGTTGTCAAAGCTATATCTTGGTCATCCTATCTTCGTCTTTAAGTTGTTATGTCCAGATGGGATAGAGTTGATAGGGTATTCGCTACCGTATCCTTGCTTGAGTCGTGGAATCAAGAGTTTATTGCAGCTAGATGTACACTGGCGAGACATAAATTCTCGATAAAATGACTTCGATCATGTTTACGAGTTTCGAATACCATAGAGACTACGTCTGATTGACATATAACTATTAAGTTTTCAAATCGATTTGTGCTTATTCCTAGTCACAAATCTTCTCAATAAACCAGTAATTCTCCCTTCCTTTCTTATCCTTCTATTTTTTAAATTGTCACTTTTAATATAACTTTGACTGGATTCCTAAACCTATCTAGATTTTGATTCTAAACTCGTGCCTAAATAATCGTGGATAAATATTTGAAGCATATCGAAACGATTTTGGGTTGATCATCCTTGAACAATTTCGATCCTGACTACACTCCTTTTATTATATTTCGATTGAGTCAATTCGTATCCTTTCCTAGGTTTGATTTACGATCACGCCTACACAATCGTTTGTGTTGGGACGATTTCAATTGGATCATCCTTAAATACTTTTGATCACGACCAAACTATTCGATTCTATTTCGATCGTGCCAATTCGCCTGTCATCCTAGAATTTAATTCCATGATCGTGCCTAAATAATTTTGTTCAACTAGTTGTTTGTACTCAGATGATTTCAATTTTGATCGACCTTAAACCATTTTTTATCAAGACTAAATCATAACCGTGTCTATAATTTCAACTAAATCATAGCTAAGGCTATACCTTCGTTTCAACTACAGTCATGACTATTTTAATCATGGTCATGATCGTGTCAACTTTCTCTGTTCACCCTGCTTGGATGACTCGCACGATTAGCCTTGATCGTGACTGCATCTTAAGTGCGACTAAAATCCTGTTTAGATTTCATCGAGAACCTTGGTCATTCCTTAAAAAGCTGGTAATGACTCAACCATGCTAACTATAGATTGGTCGTGCCCAACCATTTCACTCTTGATCGTCCTTAAAAATATTGCTTGTCATCTAGACCATTTGACCGAATACTGGTCGTACCAAATCACACTCTCCTTTTTGTTTATTATCTTTATCATTTCTACGCGTGACTAATTATATCATGAATCATATAACTCCCTTGATTATACCATTTGTCGTTTTAGTTAAAAATTTTGGTTGTTGATTATTCTTTATAGTCGTGCCTAATCGTGCTCTTGGAAATTTTGAAGACGAAATCATTCTAAGGTGGGTAAACTATAAGCCTCCTAAAATTTTTGGAATATACGATGAATATCGATTGATTAGAATAATTTCCATTAGCATGATAATTAGTTTCCCATGGACTCCCACCTTCCATTTAGATTATTTCGTGTCCCCGACCGTGTCATTAATATTCGGAGCACGAGACCAGCTGTTACCTTCCAACAAATTTTATATGCGAGATCTAGACGAGTCCACCTTCATCTAGGTATATCATGTCCCACTCAAACATGTACCGTTGTACTCTATTTTTGTGGTACGACATTCAGGTCAAAAGGACTAGCTATAACCCTTACCATAATATTGGTATACTTTTCGACTTCCACTAGAACCTCAACCTTGACTCAATTCATTCGACCCAATATATGGTTGTGATCTACTCGAAGCCCACTACTCATATGCCACTTGTGTGCCACCCAATTGAGGCCTCATGTGCTACTTAAACACAAAAGTCACTGAAGGCACAATTTGGGCTTTAAGAACCTAGCTAACCAACCTGACCAGCAACTAGCTCAACCACTTGGGTTAAAACCTATTCTATGTCACCTTCATCTAGTAGAAATGATTTTATCATTGAGATCTTGTTTAGTCCATATAGATTGAAATCCAAGGTTCATCTAACCAACGATTGATGTCCAATCAGGGAACCCATTAAGACCCAGTAAAATCCATCCATGCATACCACTATATTTGGACTATAAAATCGAACTATTTGAAATAGGTCCCTATACCTATTATGTAGTCTCCACCTCGTAGAATATGAAGTCATACGTAACCCTTATTCCATCTGCCAGGAAGTAGCGATATGATCTTGTATAGTATTTATATCCCTTGCTCGTGTGTTTAAAAAACCACTGGAAAAAAAAACCATAATCTTGATTTCTCAAATCTCGTTCCATTATGGAACCTTGTTTGGATTAATTTCGAGAACAAGACTTCTGTATTGCACGGATTGCAAGCCCCTCTAAGAAACGAAGGGTTCTTCGAGTTAGCAAGTGACTGGACTAGATTAGCCCAATCTAGCAAATGGGTCAATGGTCCATAAACTTTCTTTCTACCTACATCATTGGAAACTCTCTACCGCTCTTGAAACTTCATAATTGCTCACGATTATTCTTCCTTATCTTCCTGTCCTTCCTATTTCGGAGCAACAAATGGTCATGCTTATTAGAATTTATCAATATCTCTTAGCTACTTGTGTAAATTTGATTGCTTGTTAAATTTTGGGTTGCTTGATAGATATGAGAGGATTATAGATGCCATATATAGTAGATATATTGGTAGAAATTTTAGCAATTAGTTTGAAGAGTATAAAGTTTTAGCGACAGGAGATTGAGGGAGTAGTGTGACCAAAGGTGGGTAGAAGTCCTCAAGTATTCGGAGTTATAAATTGGCTAGAGAAGGTTATAAAATATTTTGAGGAATTAAATTGAGGAGATTAAGGTAATAGTAGACTTTGAATTTAAAAGAATAGTTATGAATTAGAATTTCGAGGATGAAATTATTTTTAAGGTGGGTAAATTTGTAGCTCCCCTTCCCAAAATTTTGAAATATTTTATTATTATTTATTTTATTTAAATGGTGATTTTAGATTTTATAAATAATTAATTAATTAATTATTACGGTAGATGATTTTAGTCATAGTTAGAAATTTGAGTACCAAATGACTAGAAATCGTGGCACGGATAGTGCAGTGGCGTGCTTTGACTAGTGTATTAGGGAAGGCCGAGCTATAGTGATGTCATAATTAGGAAAACCAGGCTAAGTTGCGACCTAACCCCTATAGATTAATTAATTATGTATTAATTAATGATTATGATTTTAAGAGACCCGGTTGTGGAAATTTAGTCCGAACTGGACCCGAACTAAGCTCAAGCCCAAGCAGGCATATAGTGAGACCAAAGACGTCCATGTAGACGTACATATTGCATTTATTAATTTTGATTGTCCAAATAGGCATTTCATATATAAAGGATTTATATATATATAATATATTTTATAGTTATTAAATTGATATTCTATTTTTAGGATAAACACCACGCTTAGCTACCCTTGTGCAGTTGGCGATATTAGACTATACCTGCAAGCTCAAAAACATCTAGTATTAAATTACTGTATTTTTGTTCTCCTACATTTTGTCATTATTATTGTTATAATAATCGACGTGTATATACGTATATAATTATTATTAGTTATTTCCTATTTCTAATAATAAGTGTATTTTATATCGGTGTACATATTGTTATAATGAATCTATACTAGGAAGATTAATATTATAATTTTTATAGAAAATTAGGAAGCATCATATTATATATAATATATATATATATATATATATTTATATATATATATATATATATTTATATATATATATATATATATATATATATATATATATATATATATATATATATATATATATATATATATATATATATATATATATTTATATATATATATATATATATATATATATATATATATATATATTTTATATATATATATATATATATATATATATATATATATATAAAATATATATATATATATATATATATATATATATATATATATATATATATATATATATATATATAAGTGTTTGTGTATGTATATATATATATATATATATATATATATATATATATATATATATATATATATAAAAAAAAATATATATATATATATATATATATATATATATATATATATATATATATATACATATTGTATATTAGAGATAAATAAATAAATAAAGAAAAGAAGAAGAAAATAACACACACACAAAAAAGAGCAACAGTAGCAGTGAGCCCATGCTCAACCGAGCCAGTACAACTCAAACCCGAGAGCCCGACCCCCTCCTATAACAGAACAATTTCAACTTATATAAACCGAGAGCTCGACACAGAGAGGGAAATCGAGCAAACCCTAACGTCGTCACCCACGCGCCAGCCCTAGCGACCCTGTCCCGACCTCCGTGCGCCACCGCCGTGTGCCACTGACGGCTGGCCAGGCGCGGGAACCCGATCACGTGCGCGGCCTGGGGCCGAAGGACAACGACAGCAGCAGCCCAATTTCCCTCCAACTTTACAGGTACAAAACTTTTTCCTCGCTCGACGATTTTTTGAGCCGTAAAGTCCTACGCTTAGACCACCTAACCCTCTGCACAACCCTCCTTCAATTAGATTTAATTATACTGCTTTAGATTAACCAGAAAACCGATTCAAAGTTGACAAAAACTATGTTTCTAAACAGGACCAAAACCACCCATCGCCCCTGTTTTGAGAGACAGTTTGCACATGATATTAAGGAATTTAGAAATCCAATTGAACAAATTCTTAGACAACCTATAGGGATTCATAACCCTTTTTGTAGATTTGGATTTCATCGACTGTGCGTCGAGAAATCAGAATTCCAAAACCAAGAAAAACCTATTTTCAAAATTATAAAATTCTCCCAGTACGACATGCGTCCCGCCAATTCGGGCAACATGGTCGCGAATCGAAAGCATCGAAAGGTGCGTATCGTCTTCGTGGACGTGTGGGCTTTGACAGAATTCAAATTGGTCGCATGTGCGAGACGAATTTGACGTGTATCCGTCGAAATTTACCGTATCGGCTCCTGTGTAAATTTCTTAATTACTAGCACGTTCTTCAGATCGAGATGAAACTTATGCCAACAGGACCGTATCATTATTTTGGTCCTATATGCCAAGTTTGGTCCGATTCTGAGACAGTTGATCGGATCGTCGTTTTGCGGGCCCCACTGTCCGACTCAACGGGTGATTTTGTGCACGGTCTGCCGAAATCTAACTTTGGATATACGGTTGGGTTTGTATCGGAAAACTGGACCTGTTGACATATAGTTTGACGACTTTAGAGACCATAGACTCTGGCATATTTTTTGGTGCAAAGTGGGTCTAACGGCGGACACCATTTTGACCCAAAATTACCGTTTTGCCCCTGTGTCCCGAATTGGACTTAAGGACAGACAATCCTAGCTAATTTGACTATTCTAAAAACGTTGGTAATATTTATTTCAGCATCCGGAGACTTCTGCATGTGTTGACTGATTGTGGCTCATTGAGTGGTATAGTATTGTCGGTTTCACCAACACAGGACCTCAGGCGAGTACATCTCTGATAGTTTTTCATATTTGATTATCTCTTTGACTCTTGTACGTAGTAGTGTTTTACATTGATATCTTGTTGATTCTTGACACGATGTTACACGAGATTGTAGTTATGGATTCTTTACATGTCGTTCGTGACCAATTTATTATCGTATTCGTGACCTGTTTGGATCTATGAGTACTGGTCGGACGGGAAAATACTCTAGACATGTAAATAAATCCAAATTATTCGTATCTAATAGCAGTCGCACACCTCACGTACGGCGTGCCGAATCTTATTCTTGCCTAATAGCAGTCGCACATTTCATGTACGGGGTGCCGGATTTGGCCTTAGCCGTTTACATGTCGAAGTAGTATTTTAATTCACTAGATAGGTACAGTTTCTGTTTCTACAGTCTTCTCTGTTTTAGTACTCTCTTGCCTTGTTCACCATGCTCAGTTTCTGTCATAATTCTATACTTGTCTTTTCGTCGTGTATTTCATTGCTATTTACGGATTTATGGATTTTGTCATTTATTGATTCTGTTGTGAGATTGTACTCATTCCATCTCTGACTGGAAACCAACATTTTTTAGGTTTAGCCGCGACCACTCTTAGCATTGGGAAGGCTTAGGTATGCTGAGGTCAACCTAGAAATAGATAGCAATTGTATCATTTCTATTAATTGTGAGAACTTTGTATTTTCTTTAATTTTAAATATTGTAAATGTTGTAATAAATTTAGAAATGTGAATGAGCATTAAAGTTTATTTTGAGTATTTATTTTCTTGCGGGCTTGACAGCGTTGTACCGCCGACTCTGCGGCGTAGGCTGGCTTGGACACGTCTCGTATCCGAAAAGCGGGTGCGGGTCGTGACAAGCTCCAAGCTTAATCTTCTACTCCACCACTAAGAAGGGTTCTGAAAGCACACCTTAGGCCTCAAGGATAAGCTTCAAGATCTTGCTCGAGGAATTGAAAAGAAAAGAAATGAAGAGTGGGAATAGAAAGAGAGAAAAGAGGATGAGAGAGAAAATGGAAAGGGGTATATATAGAGGAAAGGGATTAACCTTGACCTTAGGATCCTCCACCTTACTAATCAATGCCTCCACAAGTCAATTTCATCCATCCAAACAAAACTAAGAACCCAATGTTCTAGAGGGAGACGTGGTTAAAACCCAAAGGATGAGTCACTAGCAGCCGAGCGGAATACCGATAGTGTTCCATAAAATACTGTTGGATAATCCGATCTGGCTGCTAAATTCCCTTTTCAGAAAAACTCAGAAATATTGTTCTATACACGGTTTTATGGAAATGCCAATGGGTATTATACAAGTTCATATTAGTTTCTTATATAAAAACAGAATCTAATCATGAAAATACATCAAACATGGTACGCAAAAATTACAAAACATAGTATAAGTTTGATTTTCAGAAAAAAATTAAAAATCAAAAATTCAGAAGTACGAAGTCTGGGAGCGAATGTGATAGGCTCCTATGTAACTAGATCCTCTACAGTGTCCATTGAAAATGGCTCGAAGCGAAATGACTTTAACTCATGTAATTCTTCAGCCTCGGAGCATCACATATTCGTGAGTGTTGGCATGGTCTGATCCTCGACGAATACTATATTTTTGCTTCAATATAGCTTTCTTTCTACTGAAACATAGAGTCTATTGCCAAACTCATCCCGACCATAGCTGGCAAAGATGTACTGCCTCGTCTTTAACTCAAGTTTGGATCTCTCGTCCTTTGGTACATGCATGAAGGCCTTACAACCAAATACTCAAAGGTGACTGTATGATGGCTCCTTATCATACCATATTTTTCAGGCATATCGCCCTATAAAGGAGCACTATGAGACAAACTAATATTATAAGCAACAGTATTAAGAGCCTCACCCCAATAACTGTCCGACAAGTTTGTTTCTAAAGGCAAGCATTGTACCCTCTCTATCAGTGTCCTATTCATATGCTCTGCTACACCTATGAGCTAAGGTGTCTTTGGCAGAGTATTCTGGTATCGAATCCCTTGCTCTTTGTAGTAAGTATCAAAGTGACCAATGTATTCACCGCCAATGTCGGATCGAACATATTTCAACTTCTTGTCCATCTTCCTTTCAATAGAGGCTTGACACTCTTTGAAAGTGAACAACACCCGATCCTTCATCTTTAAAGCATTGACTTAAACTAGTATGAAATAATCAATAATAAAATTAATAAAGTAAGAAGCACCACCAATAGATTGTCTTTGTTGGACCGTAAACATATTAGTGAGCCACCAATAGACACCTGAATTCGCTTTTTCTGCCAAACAGTGCATGCTTTTCTCTAATTTTGCATAGTTGAGCCTTGGAATCACTTTCATATTCAGCAGGTAGCTCATTCTCTTCCTGCTAATATGGCTAGGCTGCCTTTGCTACTGACTACATTCACCTCCTGTGTCTTATCCTCCCTTCCATATATTAGTAGAGACAAAACTTCTTGCTTCCTTTGTCACCATCGAACCTTTGTAAAGCTTCCAATGACCATTTAAAAAGTGATTGAAGAAACCCATCTTTTCTAACCTTCCAACCGATATCAGTTTAAATTGGGTATCGGGGACATGACGAACAACTTTGAGAACAAGAAATGCACTTGTCTTTATTCTCAAATGCACATCTCCAATAGCAACAACTTTAGACGCATCTCCATTTTCCATCTTCAACACACTACAGTCTCATGTTTTATAGGTGGTAAATAGTGCCCTGTTGTGAGATACGTGTGCTGAAGTTCATGAGTCCACCAGCCAAGAATTATCATTGCGGGCGAGATTCATGACTACCTCACCACCCACAGTGATCACACTGCATCCATGCATCAAGGCAGCCACTTTTGTGTTCTCACCCTGCTTTCCCTTGTCACCCTTCTTCTCTCTCTTTCAAGAGAAATAGTTTCTTCCGATGTGGCCCTTCTTATCACAATGTAGCACTCAAAGTCCTCGTACTAACCCATGGACTTGTCTCTGCTCGTGTCTCTGCTATCACCTGGACCCCTACTTTTACTCATGTCGTAGCTTTCTGAAACAAGCGTGTCTGAGTGGGAAGTTGATGAAGTACCCTAGCATCTTTTCTGCATCTCTTCATTCAGTACTCCTATCTTGACGAACTTTATATTGACCATACCTTCTAGAGCAGAAGCGATCATGAACAATCGTACGGTATCCCACTAGTCTAGTAATGTACACATCAACCACAACCCATGAACTTTATCGTCGAATTTTACTCCCAAAGAGGATAATTAGTCACTCATGCCCTAGAACTTACTAAGATGATCCGTAATAGGCGTAACTTCTTTGTACCATAGACCCATCACTTATCGGATCAGTGACAACTTATTCACTCATTGGGACCTGTCGCTTGAACCATCTTGATGCCTCCAAAGTTGTATCGAGTAACACATTAAAACCAGTTAGTTAAGTAAACAATTATATCCTCAAATATCCTCAAATTCTCTTGTTCCAATAATTCAAACCTGTCGCTTGAACCATCTTATTTTCATGCTAGTACGTAATAGTATAGTAATCTTTTAGTGTTCCCATACATGATACTTTGTGGATGCATTTGTAGGTTGCATAAACACCTTTTGATATTGACTCGAAGCAAATTCAAAATATGCCATTTTTGTTTCTTTCAAAAAAATTGGGTACAAGCTGATACTATTAGATATGTGTATAAATCATAACTATGCATATATTTTACCCATTAGATTTTAATAATATCTTTATTTAATCATGTTTTGCCTAGTAATTATTTTCAAAAAAGTTCTACAAATGATTCATTGCAAAGGAATGAAACTTTCTCATCTCAATTAATCTTTCCACGATCACAACATGTGAAGACACCTTCAACTATTGTTTCGTTCCTTCGAAGTGAAGAAGGAATATTGTTTCCAATACTATTCAGATACAGTCACAGGCCGGGTATGATCCACAAATAAGTATTCGTGCAACATAGATGATTATACATTCTCATATTCAGAAATTTCCATTAGTATCAAATTTTCCTTGGAATAAATTTCTATCATCTTCAATTGTCCTTCACAAAAGTCCTTTTCCATATGTGTGAAAGACTGTAGAATTTTTATTCCATTACAGTAAAAAGTTCTCTCATAGAATATGTTAACATGTCACTAACATCTTAACTAATCTATTTTTGTGTCATGCAATATCATCAGTTCATGGCTTAAAATCTATTTTAGTTGATAGCATCTGTTGAATGTCACCTAATTCCGAGTAGCAGAAAAAATATTTTGACATGGTATATTTCTGAGATTAGTGATGATGTGCTACTAAATTTTGTACATTGGTGAACATTTGAATCCTATTCTAGGTATGGAAACATTCAGAGTGAGGGGCATGATGACTATGGCCTCCTTGTTTCTGAGATGGCTATGAAGTATGCCATTGTCAAAGAACTTGATGAACCTGTGAACTTGAATGATGGGACTGTCTTTCTACAATTTGAAACTCGACTCCAAAATGGGCTTGATGCAAAGGGCAGCAGCTATTGTGATGAGAAAATAGTCAGGAACACAGTGGACACAGGAAGAACAATTATTTACACAGGATGAACCTACCTTTAGACTTGATGCAAGGGATCATCTATTGTTATGCAAAGGCAACCTGGAAGCAGGGCTGTTTTGTAACATTTTGGTTTTTATTTTGGTGACATTATATTCTTTGTTAGTGAAAGCTGTTATGTGAGGGATTGTTATTTTCCTACAAGTTATTTTGTTTACTAGTTCTGATAAAGTTGATGTAATGTTCATTTTTTTTCTTTTCTACTTTAAGAAACTAGTTGTTTGAAACTCTTATAATTCAGCTATGAATAAGTTTTCTTAGGTATATTTTTTTTGTTCTTTCTGAGAGCTGTTCTTCAGGTATTAATAATATTGTTCATATGTGGTTTAGTTGTTATTCAAATGTTATATGGAATGGTTGAAATGTTATGAAACTGATATGTTGCTTATGGTTTAGTTACGAGTTGAATGCAGGTTCATGGTTCAAAATATATTTTTTAAAATATATTTGCAATGGTTAAAACCGTTACAATTAGTGGACAATTAATAGTGACAAAAAAATAAATTGTAGTCACAATAATAACCGTGACCAAAAAATATTTTGTAACATTAATAAACATGACAAATGGTAAGTTCGTAACGGTAATTACCATGACAAATTGTACTTTTCTAACGGTTATTACCGTTACAAAAGATACAATTTGTCACAGTTATTATCGTTACAAAATTTTTACCACGTCCAAACCGTAACGATTATTGCTGTGATAAAAATTATTTGTCACGGTAATAACCATGAGGAATCGTCTATTATGTTGTAATGATAACTTGTCAACCACATCCTAGAACACACTCAGATTGTCCATATTAATAGACATACCATGCTTGTACCTAAGACCCATCATCTGTCGGATCAAAAATAATTTATTTATCCCAGTCTTCTTTGTACATATAAAAAGATTCCAGATTCTCCTACAAAGTATTTGCATGCTCAATATTGCCAATATAATTATGCACATTCTCGTTCACGAACTGCCTGATTACCAATCAACCTATAAATGCTCGAAATTTCAGTTCTTATCGAATTTTTTTACAGGGCTTCTTGTAAACAAATACCGACAAATGCAACTTTTTTGACAAATAGCAAAATCTTTTATCTTGCTTCACCCGTAGTCATAGTTGCACCATTCAGGTTAACCATGTGCACTGGATTCGCATCCATCTAGTCTACCCGGTTTGACTGTCAAACACCTGGCACATAACCCCTTACTCTAATACTATGTGGGAACGGACACGGAGCTAGCGAAAAAATTGTCATTCCCCAAACTAGAAGACACCTTTTGAGAATCGGAGAAAATCGCACAGCCCTAAACCACGAAACCAGTATCGCACAAACGAGCACAACACAAACACGACCAATTTTTACGTAAAAAATTCTGACTGAAAAAAATCACAAGAGAATCAGAGTCCAACTCGAAAAGGCCTCCACTAAGAAATAAAAGATATACAGCGACTCATTTACGAACTTTTCCACTGATCTGCATGGATAACACCACAACTCTTCAAAAATGATGGAAATAGATTACAACGAGAAATAGGAATTACCAAAGACGGGATGACGAAGACGAAATGATGTAGAACTCTCCGTATCAATCTTTCTTCCAAACCACCCATGCATATGAACCTCCAAATCTTTTCCTTTCCTTTGAAAGTTGTGAATTTTTTAGAACCACTCCTTGCTAATTGCTTTATAGATTAGGGTTATAAAACTCTTATTTAAGTCATCATAATTCAAAAATTATTTGAACCGTTGATAACGATCCAACGGTATTAATAAAACATCAAACTTGAACTTTTCCTGGTAGTATAGTGTTAGTATAGGGTCAGTATACCGATAAGCGATGGACAAAAAATGTTCTTGAATAAAATCAGCAACGAAAGTATACCATGAGGTCCAATTTCCACGAGCTCCATTGGATTATACTTCCCCGTCTACATCCACATCACATCAACTACTTTGTCTGTCGGCATTTCCATGAGCTCCCAATTTCTAGTTCTTTTCTATAATTACAATCAACGTTGTCCATAATCTCCAAACTTCCTTACTCATTGCTTCTTCAAAATATTCCAATACAAAAGAATCCTTTTTTGTTGCATTTTATGTGACGGCACATAACCTTTTTCTCTGGCCTGCAAGCATTAGATTGATAATAGTCCAAGGAGTGTACCTAAGTTCAAGATCCTTTCAAACTTAGTCGACTCAAGTGATAATGACACCATTGAGTTCTTCTATTTAAGACTTCTGAATCATATATTCTCAAACTCATATGAGTCTTTGTGCACGGAGAGGTGATAATGGAGCAATATCAAAAAATGTGCGTCTTCATACTTTTATTATTCTGTGCTGGTACGTAATTTCTGCATTTTAATCACATACCAGAGCATAACCTTACGTACAATCACATACTAGAATAAGGGAGGTGAGATGGCTATATGTCACCCTCCATGCTATCATCATGCACTTGCAGACTTTTCGGTGCATGATGATAGCATGGGAGGGTGACACATAACCACCACCCATAGGGTGGCACCTCACCTCCCTTATTCTCTCTCTTTATATATATATATATATATATATATATATATATATAGAGAGAGAGAGAGAGAGAGAGAGAGAGAGAGAGAGAGGACGCGGATCAAAAGTTCCGTCCGCAGAGTCCTGCCAAAGCTCCCACCCCTCTCCGCACCATGGGATCGAGCGGAACCCACGAGGGGCCACGTAATGTCGCACGATCCAACGGTCAATGGGCATGGGGCTCCGGAAACGGGACACCCGATGACACACACACACACACACATAGTAAAAGTATGTATCTTGCACGTAAAATAAATTTTCTTCTTTCTAATATTATCAAAATATAATTTAAATTAAGATATATATATATATATATATATATATATATATATATATATATATATATATATATATATATTAAGATTTATAAAAATTTAATTTAAATTTAATTATAAAATGTTATGGATATGTGAATAAAAGAGGGGGTATTCAGTTATGCAGAAGAAAAATAAAAAAGAGGATATTCGGCTAAGGAGAAGAAAAAGGAGAAAGTTTAAAAATATAATTTTTCGAAACTTTTTAAATTAAATGGTTGATGATATACATACGGCTTAGACGGCTCATTTTGAACCGTTTCGAAGCCCTATTATATATATACTAGTAAATGCATATGTGCTTTGAATGTATAATAACGTATAATAAGAATATTATTCAATTATAGTTAAATATCTCTTCTAAATTATGTAATTAAGGTGTGAGGTATTATTCTTGTTTAATTGAGTTCGATTTCTCATGTTGACAAATTTAAAAAAAATTCAACAATTTTTTTACCCAATTTAATTTTTTTTTAATAAAATGGACAATGATATATATATGGCATAGATGGATCAAAAGTGAGCTGTTTTGAAGCCTTATTAAATAGTAGAATATATATATATATATGTGAGTGAGAGATTCACATCCACTCATGTTTGCATCCCCCACGCATCTCATCTTCCACATCCATTGGATCTTGTTTAAGTCATCTAATCTCAATCGTTGATTTTTCAATGGTTAAACTTAAATAATTTCAACAAAATCCAACGGGTGTTATATATATATATATATATATATATATATATATATATATATATATATATATATATATATATATATATATAACACCCGTCGGATTTTGTTAAAGTCTTGTAAGCTTAACCATTGAAAAATCAACATTCCCTCACTCTTACATCCCCTAAGCATCCCCATGATAACAACCATTGGATCTTGTTTTAAGTCATCTAATCTTAACCGTTGATTTTTCAATGGTTAAGATTAGTTGACTTAAACAAGATCCAACGGATGTGAAAGAGGTGATGCAAAAGTAAGGGGATGTTGATATATATATATATATATATATATATATATATATATATATATATATATATATATATGTGTGTGTGTGTGTGTGTGTGTGTGTGTGTGTGTGTGTGATGTATCAATACATCCCAAACAATTGTATTGAAAATGTATTGAAAATTGTGAAAGGTCTTTACTTTGACTCTGACTTTACCTGTTACTTGGACTTCGGCTTTAATCTGAACCATTGGATCAACATCCAATGATTCAGATTTGGAATGCATCGATACAAATTTTTACATGGGATGTATTGAAGAATTTTCATATATATAGGGATCCGTATCCCCCATTTCTTGTATCCCCAAGCATTTTCATGTTATACACCGTTGGATGTTGTTTAAGTTATCTAATCTTAATCGTTAATTCGAACCATTCAAATCAACGGTTAAGATTAGATAACTTAAACAATATCCAACGATTGTTATAATATGAGGATGATTGTGGATGCAAAAAATGAGGGGATGCGGATCCCTCCTTTATATATATATATATATATATATATATATATATATATATATATATATATATAAGTCTTGCAAATGACCTCCAGCCTAGTGGCTAAGAGAGATGCATGCGGCCTAAATGGTCGGGAGTTCGAGCCTCAGTGGAAGTTCGCCACAAGTACCCATTGCTTCAAAAAAAAAAAAAAAAAAAAAAAAAAAAAAATATATATATATATATAAGTCTTCACTTTATATATATGTTTAAAGTCTAAATAATTAACACTAGTTCCTTTAGAAGGGATCAGAACTAGTGAAGGTATGGATGCATTTTGCTGGGAATTAAGTGGATCGTTTCAAGGTGTTTGTGGAGACAGCAAAGATTGTAACAAGGTGTGCTGTAGCGATGGATTCAACGAAGGCATTTGTAGTGGATACTTGTTTGACTCCCAGTGCTACTGCAATCAAAATTGTCCGAACGTACCAGCTTACGGAGATCGATGTCCATAGCTCATGGAAGAGAAGACATTAAACTCCGAATCAAAATTTGGACAAGTTTTTTCTTTTAGTACGGTTGTTGTTGTAGTAGTGTTTGTTTCCGAATAACTCACATTGCTGCAGATAATTCTTGTGGTAATGGCTATGCAATACCTCGAATCTTGAATTTTAGGTGTTTGTTTATCGAAATCTGCTTCCATCATTAATAAATATTTTCTAAGTTTATATATTCTCATGGATATATGGTTCTCAATCTTCCATATATAACTAAAAGATTATTCTGTTCCGAGTGAATCAAATCCTAAACAAAGAAAAGGTCTATGGTATCGTCGTGGATATATGGTCAAAGATTTAACAGTTATGTTTAGAACTATTACGAGCATAATCAAGCTATCAAAAACAAACCTAAATAATATTTAGAAAAATATTTGCAAATTTGTTATCAAAATTTTATCAAATCTTATTTCCTCTAAATCTATTGGACCAGCTTCTGCCTTCCAAAATTCTCCCCCAACTTCTATCCAGGAAAACTCTTCCCTTCACCCCCCGGGTGACTTTTCCCATAGCTGTCTCTAAGAAAGTGTTTCAAATCTCTCTTCCCTCCTCCTCCTCCCTCTTATCCTCCTCCTTTATCTAATCTCATTCTCCTCCACCTCCTCCTACTCCTCCCAACCCATCCCCCTCCTTTCTCTCCTTTATCTCTTGTTTCCAGAAGGTCTCAAACCAACTCAGAAGTTGAGGAACTACGAAGGAAACTTAGCAATCTCTTAGTGCCTAGAGAGCCACTCATCTCTTCCTCAGCATCTACCCCTACATCCGGCCTCAATCATGATGATTGGAAAAAATTCATCTTCTTCAAGATTTATGCCCCAAAACAACCTCCTGTCCAGGTACTGATCAAGATTCTTCCCAAGATTTTGGTACACACAGGCTGTATTCAAAATTTCCGAATACCACAATGGTTCCTTTTCGGAAAAATATGACAACATGCAAGATGTTGACTTCGTTCTTTCTAATGGCCCTTGGAAAATGAAAGATAATCTTATCATTTTGGAGCGATGTATGGCGAACAAGGATCCGGATCAGTATAAGTTCGACACGGTGGAGTTCTGGATTTAATTTCATGGTTTACCTATTAATCTTCTAACAGCAGACTTCATCACTCTCCTCGCCTCAAACATTGGCAAGGTATGTCCGATAACTCAGTCCAACATTGATACTTGGTCGTTATTTGCTCGGGCTAAAGTATCACTGGATATTACCAAGCCTCTAGTTCGTGAAGTGAGGTGTCCGATGGGTGACTTCCATGTGACATCAAAATTGAAGTATGAGAGATTGCCTGCATTTTGCCGTTTCTGTGGCACCATGGGTCATTCTGTGTTATCCTGTAGTCTCTTGGAAGAATACAAGTCCTCCATTAAGGACTACTGGTCGACTGAGGATTAGAACTCCATCATGAAATTACTTGACTCGGGGCTTGACGATTCGATCATTGTCAATTATTCAAGCAGGTACATTGGCAGCAGGGAGTCAGGCCATTCTGACGTTAATATTCATTCTGTTGATATCAATCATTTTCTCAATAAGGAGAGCAACGAGGGGGATGTCCAAGACGACTCAGCCCAAGATACTGCCAGCCCGGCAGAGAGAATGCCAATAGCATAGTTGATCGTATGGAGGATGATCTCCTCTGTATCAGACTAGGGGAGAGAAACGGTTCGGTTCGGTCCAAACCGAACCGAAGGCCACAAAACCGACAAAGCCGAAAACCAAAATTAGGCAAACCGAACCGAAATTTTGTAAACCGTTCAAAACCGAACCGAATTTGAACTTCGGTTTTCGGTTCGGATCGGTTTTGTGGGCCAATTGGGCCGGGCCTTAGAAAAAACACATAGTTTTCCAAAAAATGCAGCATATTGTCAGTAAAAAAAATGCAGGAATTAACAAAAAATGTACATATCCACAACAATTAACCAAAAATGTACATTAACAAAAAGATACAATAGATGAGCAGATTAAGAGTAAAAAAAATGCAGAAAATTACAAAAAATGCAGCAAAAAAATCCAAGTTTTTGCATACAAGACATATCCACAGTTTTCAGATATATACATATGGCTGAGCTATACAAGAAGTGAAATATACAAGAATTATATACACAGTTCTCTTCCACAACATCTGAATTCTGAAATATATAAATATACATACTTCTCTAATATACAAGAAATATCCAAGACTCTCAACATCATACCAGCCAATGAAGCCATCATACAAGCCAATGAAGCCATCATTATCCCAACCCCTTTTCCTGCACAACACAATAAAAAGAAGGAAAAAAAAAAACTAAAATGCGGCTCAGATAAAGCTTATTTATGCATCATAGTTGGATGCATGTAGTATCAGTTCTCGTATTCTCAAGCCAACATCATCATTGCCACTTTCTCCTCAAATATGTTAGTAAAATTTTCAAGGAAAAAATAAACAAATTAACCTCATAGATTGATAGATATACCAACTAAATGGATGCATTAAATGCCTCGCCAACAGCTGTACATTTCAGTAAATGGCTGCAGTAAATGCCTCGCCAATGGAACACTTCCAACCTCCCAATGGAATAGACAAGCAAGCAGCAGTATAAAGAATGAAAGAAGCAGGAGCAGTACAAAGAAAGAAGCAGCAGCAGATCAGTGAACAAACAACAACAACAACAGTATAAAGAATGAAAGAATCCCAACAACAACAACAACTGCAGCAGTAAACATTAAGACCAGCAATATCATCATTTCTAATCCCAAGCCAACATCAGTGATGAGTGAACTAACAGACCAGCAAGGCAGTAAATAAATTCTCCCAACTCCCATGTCTCCCAAGCCAACATCAGTGAACTAACAGACCAGCAAGGCAAACTCCCAATTCTCCTAAAATCAGTAGTAGCAGTAAACATAAAGGGAGCTAATAGACCAGAATGAAACAGACCAGAATGAACTAACAGAACAACTCCCAACTCCCAATTCTCCCAACTGGCCAACTCCCAAGTATCCCAAGCCAACATCAGTGAACTAACAGACCAGAATGAAATAAATACTCCCAACTCCCAAGCCTCCCATAAAGACTCCCATAGGCCATAGCACAAAACAGACAGTAGTAGCAGTAAATGTAGGCTGTAGCAGTACAGCAAGTATAGCACCAAAAAATATTATAAATAATGTCTCCAACTAATAGTTTGTTCCCAAATTAAAATAGCGTAAATACTCAAACCTAACTTGTTGACGTAGTTGATTTCAAAATGCACAAACATAGCGCACTGCACTATTACAGATTATGGAATCCATACTCCATTGTGCAGATATATAAATATAATATCAATGTTCCAAGAAATGCAATTACAAACTACAAGTTGCAACAAATTGTAACTCCAACTCAAATACAACATAAACAATTCAGAATCAAAACATCTGGTAACTGCCTACTCAAATACAATATAAACAACTCCAACTCAAAGGACACTGTCTATAGAGAATATAAGACTCGTTGACTGTTAAACATCTGGTAACTGCCTGTTCTCTATATTAGGATTAACAAACTAAGAAAAAAAGTACAATTAAGGACTAGCATTATCATGGCCCAATGAATATCAAACAGATTCTTCAATTAAGGACATCTTAAACCAAAATCTGTTGATATCTGTTGGCCCATGAATTACTTATGCTGGAAATTATATGCAGTTGAAAAATGAGAATTCTTCAGTAGACACATATTGGTTTAATCTCAAACTCAGATTACTAGCATTGCTTATCATGCATGTTATTTTTTAAGGGCAAGTAATTTCAAAATCTGTTTGATATATTTGATTATGTAGGCTACAAAAATAAATAAATAAATAAGCTCTTTACAAACAAGTAATTGACTAATTGAATATATATGAAAACAGATTTATACCAGTGAAGCCGAAAGCACGAGAACGAGAATATGGTCAAAAATTCCAAATCCGTCAAAACAAATTAATACAAAAAAACAAATTTATCATTCTGAGAGCTCGAAATCGAGAATACGGTCCTAAATTACAAATATGTGAACGAAAAATTAATACAACAAACAAAATTATCATTTTGTTTGTGACATATATAAACTAAATAAACACATAAATTTCAGAAGATAAAATAATAGAAACATGAAAATAAAACTTCCCAAAATTGGATAAAATGATGTTTCCGAGTCGAAGAAATTAGAGAATGAGTGCTGGAGAGTGAATATCCTGTAGATTTAAGTTTAGATCTTGTGATAGGAGCTTAGAGGACTCGTTCGTCTCTCAGAGGAAGACGAACGGAGTGAGGACGAGGTCTCCTTCGTGAAGACGACGAACGGAGAGAGGAGTGGAGAAGAGGTCTCCTTCGTGACGAAGGCTTCTTCTTTTCTCACAGAGTCAAACAACTCACGATAGCTAGGGTTTGGTTTGGGGAGGAAAAGAGAGAGCGGCTGGGAATTGAGAAACAAACGAGAGTGAGAGGAGAGAGAATTCTAGGGCAAAGTTTGATTTTTATATGGAGGACTATGGAGGGGTAAACTGGTAAATATCCAATCGATTTTCGGTTCGGGTCAGATTCTAAAATCCAGATCTGACATCCGACCCAATAACCGAATTTTGGATATGTTAAAACCGAAATCCTACCCGATTTTGTAAAAACCGACCCGAACCTCTATTTCGGGTCGGTTTGGGTCGGTTTTCGGTTCTAAACCCGAAAAATGCTCACCCCTATATCAAACTCCTCAAGTTTCAAAGTCACCCACAATCCCGCTACCAATTAGCAACACCACCCTGCCTACCAACCCTTCCCCTACCGGCAACCCTTTGCCACTATCGAATCCAACTCACTCGTTCACACAGCTCATTCTCAATGTTTTAGAAAGACAACAGATATCCGATACATCTCTATATAGCCCATCTCCTGCTCCTACAATCTATCATTCTCATGACAACAAAGAAATTCTTCCCATTCCTAAAAAAACCCCATCCAAATTGAGACAAATTCATTACCTGGTGTTGGCCAAAAACCAGCTTTTACCAAGCAGACATCTTCTCCAAACCACAAGAAAATCTGGAAGAAATTGCAACATCATCGGAAGCATTTTAGTATGGATAGTGCTACAGTCATTGGCTCCAAGAGACCATTGTATCAGTCAATGGTGGACTCAGATTCTGATATCCATACTCGCCCACTGAAGAAGGTGGCCATTTCTGATAACTTAGAGGCGGTGGCGGCTGGCCCTAAACATCCGCTACTCCAATGATCCTCACATGGAATTGTCGGCGGTTGAGGAATGACCCGACAATTCGCAGCCTACATGCGTTTCTCCGGCCGACAAGACCGTCATTAGTATTTTATTCAAAAACTCGTTGCTCTTCGTTTACAGCTTCTATGGTTGCCAAGAAGTTGGGCTTTCAGGATTGCTTCGCCATATCGGCTCATGGGAACTCTGGTGGTATTGCTCTGTGGTGGTCTTCTAATACCAGTGTATCCATTGTGTCTAATTCTCCACATCACATTCTTCTATCATCACAAGGAGTTAATTATCGACAAAGTATTCTCTGTGTCTACGGCCCCCCGAAAGTATCAGAACGTGCTCACTTCTGGTCTAATCTTGGCCAAATCACCACTAACATTATCGATCCTTGGTTTTGCATAGGAGATTTCAACTCGATACTCTCTGCATCAGAAAAACGAGGAGCATCTACTGCGTCCAATTCAAACTCCAGGGCTATTATTAATTGGTTCAATAACTCTGGTCTTCTGGATCTCGGATACTTGGGTCCTGCATTCACTTAGTCTAACAGAAGATCAGCATCCCGTAACATTACTGAAAGGCTTGATCGTGTTCTTGTGGACACCAATTGGAGGATGTTATTCCCAAATGCAGGGTGTATCATTTACCTTGCATCAACAGTGATCACAATCCAATTTTCTTGAAGTTTGATATTGTAAGGAAAAACAGAAACTTCCCAATGAGATTTGGATCTGCATGGCTAAAAGAACCTGACTACATGGACTTCCTTAAAGACACTTGGCTTAAGTACAATGACCCACATCTTCCCTTTCGTCTGCTTAAAATTCTTTCGGATCTCACGCACTGGGCCAAGTCAAGAACACACTGTTATACGTCTACCATTAAAGAATTAAAGCTTAAACTCCTGGATATTCAAAATTTGCCACCAACTGATGAAAATCTACAAAAGGAGAAGGAAACTAAATACTAAATCTTCCCTTAACAAACTCCAACACCAAGAAGAACTACATTGGCACCAGCGATCTAGGACTAATTGGATCCATAGTGGTGATTGTAATACCAGGTTTTTCCACCTTTATGCACTGAACAGAAAGCAAAAAAATACCATATCTAGTCCTCAGGCTAATGACGGATCCTAGATTGTAGGCTATGAAAAGATTACTGATACTCTAGTGGATCACTTTACAGACATTTTTTAAGAGTCTGCCACCTGCGACATCCCAGCATTTATCCTAAACTCTCCCCAGCAGCTATTCCCTAGGAGGAAGAGATACGAAACACTGTCTTTGAGATGAATCACTACCAAAATATAGCTATTTGACGACGGACATATAGCGACAGATTCTGTCTGTCGCTATTAGCGACCGACTACCGACAAAGTTCCGACTAATTGCCGTCGAACAGTTGATAATTTTTTATTTTATTTTAAGGACGAGCAAAGGTCGCCAATCCGTCGTTAAGTCGACGGAGTTATAGCGACGGATGAAGATTCCGTCGCTATGATGTCACTTAGTTGGCAAAAGTTGGCTGGGAATGTTGAAACAAATTGTCGCAAAATTTAACGACCATATAATGACGGATATTCCATCGACTAGCTAGGATGGTATAGCGACCACGTAGCGACGGAATATATCCGTCGCTAAATATCCAGGCCTAACTTAAATTTAGCCGATGGGAGGGAGGGGGGGACTTTTCATCCCCCCCCCCCAAATTTTCTCTCACACTCTCTCTCTCTCTCTCCAGGTAATCTTCTCACTCTCTCTCTCTCTCACTCTCGGTGGTCGGGGCGGCGGGGCCGGTGGTGGGGGGATGGGGGTCGTGGTGGTGGGGGTCTCACTCTTGCTGGGGGGTTTGGTCGGGGTCACGGGGTGAGGCGGGTGCCGGTGGTGGTGGGGGTCGCGACGGTGGGGGTGGGGGTCGCTGGGGGGGGGGGGGGGTTCGGGTCGGGGCGGCGAGGGGAGCCGGGGGCCGGTGGTGGTGTGGTGGGGGGTCGCGGTGGTAGGGGTGGGGGTCGCGGTAGTAGGGGTGGGGGCCGCTTGGGGGGGTTTCGGGTCGGGTCGAGGGGGGGGGAGGCGGGGGGCCGTGGTGGTGGGGGTAGGGGTCGCGGTGGTGGGGGTAGGGTTCGCTGGAGGGTTCGCTGGGGGGGGGGGCGGAGGAGGCGGGGGCCGGTAGTGGTCGGGGTGGGGGTCGCAGTGGTGGGGGTGGGGTTCGCTGGGAGGTTTCGGGTCGGGGCGGCGGGGGGCGGCAGGTTTCGGGTCGGCGGTGGGGATGGCAGTGGGCAGGGGTGGGGGTCGTGGTGGTGGGGATGTTGGTCGGTGGTGGTGGTGGTGGGGGTGGGGGTTGGGGGCCGGGGGCCGCGGCCGGGTAGTAACACACACACACACACACACACACACATACACACACACACACACGCACACACACACGCACAAAGTATCGGTATCAGAATATAAACTTAGTATATAAATTAGTATATATATAAACTTGGTATCAAGGTTCAAAGTATTGGTCTCGAAATCGGTATTGGACTATTCCTGTGAGTATTGGTATCGGTATATAAATTAGTATATATATATAAACTTAGTACCAAGGTTCAAAGTATCGATATCGGACTATTCCTATGAGTATTAGTATCGGCGATATCGGTAGTATCGGCGGTTTCGGATCGGGGTATCGTAGAATAGTATATAAATTAGTATATATATAAACTTAGTATCAAGGTTCAAAGTATCGATATCGGAATCGGTATCGGGCTATTCCTATGAGTATTAGTATCGGCAATATCGATAGTATCAGCGGTTTCGGGTCGGAGTATCATAGAATAATATATAAATTAGTATATATATAAAAACTTAGTATCAAGGTTCAAAGTATCGGTATTAGAATCGGTATCGGACTATTCCTATGAGTATTGGTATCGGCGATATCGGTAGTATCGGCGGTTTCGGATCGGAGTATCGTAGAATAGTATATAAATTAGTATATATATAAACTTATATCAAAGTTCAAAGTATCGGTATCGGAATCGGTATCGGACTATTCCTATGAGTATTGATATCGACGATATCGGTAGTATCGACGGTTTCGGATCGGAGTATCGTAGAATAGTATATAAATTAGTATATAAATTAGTATAAATTAGTATATAAATTAGTATATATATATATATATATATATATATATATATATATATATATATATATATAAACTTAGTATCAAGGTTTAAAGTATCGGTATCAGAATCGGTATCGGACTATTCCTATGAGTATTGGTATCGGCGATATCGGTAGTATCGGCGGTTTTCGGATCGGAGTATCGTAGAATAGTATATAAATTAGTATATATATATATATAAACTTAGTATCAAGGTTCAAAGTATCGGTATCGGAATCGGTATCGAACTATTCCTATGAGTATTGGTATCGTCGATATCGGTAGTATCGACAATTTCTGATCGGAGTATCGTAGAAGGATATATATATATATAAGATATCTTAGTATCGATTTCGGATCGGAGTATCGGAATCGGTATCGGTATCAGACTATTTACTTATCGACGACATCGATAGCTAGGTAAGTGTTGAAAATTAAATTTACTTATGCTAAGTCTTTTGGGCCTATCAGAGTTATAGTTTTTTTTCGAAAATCTAGTATAATGCTGATTACCTCAAAAGGCTTGCATAAGTAAAAGTGTATAGAGTGTATATCGTAAGCGGATGAGTGTATAGAGTGAGCCTCCCTACTCCCCTTCTTCTCATTCGGGTCATGAGGCATCCTATTCCGCATCATATGATATACATCTCAGCCAAAGCGTGGAGAAGTGTAAAAATATTAATATTAACCAAGGATCATTATCGGAATTAGTATCACCATGAATCTCATAGCTTGTTCTAACAGAGCATAATATAAAACCAAACGTGAAGTAGAGCTTCACATTCACAATATTAGAAGGAAAAAAATTTGATTGGTGGTAGGGCGAGCCAGAATGCCAGAATGCCAGAATACTTTCAAAAGATTCTGGCTCGCCCTACCACCAATCGCAAATTTTTCCTTCTAATGTTTTGAATGTGAAGCTCGGCTTCACACGCTTGGTTTTATATTATGCTCTGGTAGAACAAGCCATGAGATTCATGGTGATACCGATTCCGATACCGATCCTTGGTTAATATTAATATTTTCACACTTCTCTACTCTTTGGTTGAGATGGATATCATATGATGCAGAATAGGAGGCTGAGAGAGTCGAATAAGAAATAGAAAAGTTGAGGGGGGTCAGAGAGGGGGCCTTTTGAGAAGTAGGGGAAGTAGAGCGACGAAGTATAGGGGGGTCGATATCGGACTATATATTTTTAATTGTAATTCTATTTACTTTGTCTTTCGATACCGATCCTTGTCGTAATAGACGTTACGAAGTATAGGGGGGTCGGTATCAGACTAATATTGTCATTTTGTTTAATCTCTAATTAATCTCCATGTTTCCATCAATCTTACCAGATGGCACCCAAGACCCGAGGATGTCCCTTGAGAGAGGCACAGATGGCTGCTGAAGAGGTAGAGGCACCTCCTGCTGCTGAGGAGGTAGTGCCACCTCCTGCTGCTGAGTCGATAATGGTACCTACTGCTGCGTCGATAGTAGTACCTGCTGCTGAGTCGGTAGTGCCACCACCTCCTGCTGTGATGTAGGAGGTGGCACCAGAGGGCTGTTGCACCGGGAGTTTCAGTCATCCATCTCCTATGGATATTGAGCTTGCTAGCGTGGATCCTCATTATGCAAAGTGGCTGAGGAGGAAGATTTCTCTGCGCGTACGTAGAGGACAATATATATATATATATATATATATATATATATATATATATATATATATGATTTTTGACCGAATTTGTTTTCGGTAGACTTATTTATGGGTTTTACTTGGATGGTTTTACAACTCTTGACGAATTTTTATTTTCTAGACATGGTTATTTCATAGACTTGGATGTTTTTGGATGCTATTACCTAGACTTTTATTTTATAGAAATTCAACGGAGGGTTGCTCCGGGTCTCATTGATGTATGTTGGTTTGTGTGATGTATTTTTGATAGATATTTGTATATTGATGTGTGATGTATATTGGTTTATTCGTTCGTTGATGTATGTTGGTTTGTGTGATGTATTTGTGATAGATATTTGTATATTGGTGTGTGAGGTATATTGATTTGTGGGTTTGTGTGAGGTGTGATGCATATTGTGATGTTCGATGTTTCGAATGTTGTACGAACAGGGAATGCTATGTTTCATGTAATTTTTTTTCAAAAATTTTCCAGTTAGCGACGGACTTGCGACGGAAGGTGACGGCTGAGCGACGGAATATTCCGTCACTAACTGGAGAATTTCCAGTTAGCGACGGATGTCGGCGGATGTGCGACGGATATTCCGTCGCTAAACCGTCATCCTTCTGTCGAGTATTAGCGACAGCTAGCGACGAATTCGTGTCAGATTTTTTGTATCAGAAACTCTATGATACGCAGTTATCGACATATTACTGACGGACCTGTCCGTCACTAAAAAGTAGGATAAAAAACTTTCCGATAATTGATTTGACGGCAATCCGTCGGCTAGCCGTCGCTAAATGTTCGATCCTTGATGACGGCAATCCGTCGCTAAGCAGTCGAATGACAACAGACTTTGTTTAGCGACGGGCTATTTTCGACGGATTTTTTCAGCCAAATTATGTCGGTTAGCCGTCGTTAAGTTGATTTACCGACGGATTAGCGACGGATATAGCAGTCGCTAATTCGATGTTTTTAGTAGTGAATCCACATAAGTCACCGGGTCCAGACGGATTCCAGCAAACTTCTATCACAAAAGCTGGAAATTGGTTAGAGGGGAGGTAACTAATCTTGTCAAAAACTTTTTTCTACATAACTATATACCTCCCTGTTTAAATCATACGTTCATTACTCTTATTCCTAAGAAAGTTGTACCTATATCTCCCTCTGACTTCAGGCTTATATCTCTATGCAATGTCATCTATAAAATCATCACAAAAATATTTACCAAACGGATAAGGTCATTTTTAAGTTATATCATTTCTCCTTTCCAGAACGGCTTTGTCCCCAATCGTCAAATAACTGATAATGTTATTTTAGCTCAGGAGATGTTCCACTCAATTTCCAAATTTTCGACTTCCAAAAGCAGCTTAGCTCTCAAACTTGACTTATCAAAAGCCTATGACCGTGTTAGTTGGCCTTTCCTTAGCCAAGTGCTCAAGGGGTTTGGTATAAATAGTAAATCACATGACTTGATTATGAGTTGTGTGTCCTCTTCCTCTTTTGCCATCCTTTTCAACGGTTCCCCCTCAAAAACTTTCAGACCATCTAGAGGCCTTCGACAGGGATGTCCGTTGTCGCCCTACTTGTTTATACTGAGTGGTGAAATTTTTTTCTAAACTCATTCTTCATCATGAACACATAGGCTTGTTCTCAAGTGTCAAAATTAATGGTAGAGCCCCATTCATCTCCCATTTGATGTTTGCCAATGACATCATTATATTCGGTTTAGCTATACTATATAAAGTTGTTGACATTCTATCTATGATATCTCTTTTCTTCTCTTGGTCTGGTCTGGACATTAACTTCACAAAGTCTTCCATATTCTCCTCGAAGAATCTGGATATCTATATGTGGCAATTGATTCTAAACTTGCTCCAAGTTCAAAATATGAATTCTAATGACAAGTACTTGGGCCACCACCTCCTTCACAAAAACAGGATTAACACTTTCAATAATCTTATTTCTTCTTGTTATGCTAAGCTTAATGGTTGGAAGGCTAGATGTTTGTCTCATGCAGGGCGTTCCATTCTACTAAAATCTACCTTGGCTTCGATGCCAGTTTACAATATGTCTTGCTACCTTCTTATTAAGGGTGTTACAAACAAGCTGAGGAGCATTCAAAGCCAATTCTGGTGGGGGGGCTATGATGGGAAGAGAAAACTCCATTTAACAGCATGGAAGCATTTCACTAAAGCTAAAGGTGAGGGAGGGCTCAACTTTCGTCCACCTGACATTAGCCGAAGTCGCAAAGGTGTGCTGGAGACTACTACAGAACCAGGATGCCCAAGTGACCATGTTTAAAAACCGAACTACGCCACTGTATATAGCTAATGACCGCTAGTCCAAGTGGTTAGTGTGGAGGCATGTGGCCTTTATATATATATATATATATATATATATATATATATATATATATATATATATATATATATATATATATATATATATATATATATACACACACACACACACAGACACACATATATATATGTGTGTGTGTGTGTGTGTCTTCACTGTATATTTATGTCTAAATAATTACCTCTTGTTTCTTTAAAAGGGATCAGAAATAGTGAAGGTATGGGTGTTGGGAAAGAAGCGCAGAAATCTTTCCCCAAACCAGAGAGTGCCTACAAGAGAACCGAGCAATATAACACACGTACCAAACACCAAAATAAAATCCACGCAGACACAGATAATTTTTGACGTGAAAAACCCTTGTGGAAAAAAACTACGGGACGATCGGAGTCCAACCCTTGAGAATCCTTCACTAATGAAATAAAGGAGTGCACCCTCTACAAACTTCTCCCGATGCAACTTGGATCCCACAACATTTGGAAGCAAGAAATATTGATTACAAGGCTACGAAGACCAAGGACGACGAGTAGAGATTATCCGAACACGATCCTCCTTTGAAAATGACCTTTAATCCTCCTTCTTCTCTTCCAAAGTTGCAATGGCAATCTTGCCTCCTTCCTCTTTCTTTTTCTCTTCGTTGTATATGATGAGGGTTAGGAAAGACCATATATAAACCCCCTAATCCTGCAGTAAAATCTGGACCGTAGGATACGATCCAACGGTGTAAAAAATACCCTAAAATTAGCCTCAGTTCGACGATATAGAGTTCGGCCAAAACTTTGTGTGGACGTTCCAGAACTGTTTTGGACACCATGGGACAGAACTCGGCCCGAGTCATCCTTCCTATTCCAGAAGGTTGTATGGTGCTCCCGAGTTTCTTTTCCATCTCGATTGGCCTCGTCACCTCCCGAGCTTCTCTGACACACAGACGGCGCTCGTTGCATCCGGAATATTCTCCACATAGGTTGGGAACCTCACCCACTCCAAC
>JANAVB010025175.1:0-27500 GCA_029216955.1 Iris pallida
GCGCGTCTTCTATTCTTGTGAATTTCGAGGACGAAATTTTCAAGGAGGAAAGACTTCTTAGCCCTGTTTTTCAAAATTTTTTAATCAGTGTTAATTAGTCACTAATGACCAATTTAGCATTAAATATTTATTATAATTATTAGGAATTTTACAATTTTTAAAATGATTTTAAATGAGTTTAAATAGCTAAAATATCATTTTGTAATTATTAGAATTGTTTTAAATGAGTTTTGTAATTAATTAAATTATTTTAAATCAGTTTGTAATTAAATGGATTTTTTAATATCAAGCAAAATCCGATTTGTCTGTGCAAATAAATAATTGCACAGAAAGTTGCGGGTTTGCTTTTGCAAAATAATTTTTTTGCACAAAGCGAGGCGGTTGAGGTTTATGCAATTCCCAAAGTTTGGGGGCTAGACTGAGAACATGCCACCGTTCCCACGTCCCCCACTTCCCGCGACCCGGCCGACCGACCTCTCTCCGTGTTTCCGGCCGGCCACCGACTTCTCTTCCTATAAAACGAACCCTAGACCAACCCTAACCCTAGCTCGACCACCACGACCGCCATCACCGCCTACATAGCCACTTCTCCCAAATAACTCCCATCGAAACCCTAACTCCGGCCCCCCAGCGCCGCCCTATCCAGCCACCGCCACTGCCATCAACCACCACCATCGAGTTCGCCGTGATGAACAACTCCACGCCACCACTCCGCCGCGACCACGCCGCCTCCAGCCCTACAGCCCCCTCGATTCCATCCAGACGCCGGACAGTACGTGTCAGCTTTACTTTCGTGTCGTGCATGTCTCGTACACACATATGCTGTTCGCCTGGACACGACGACTCTAACCCATGCTCGGACACGCGAGACAAGACTCGTACGTGTCGTGCTAGCCTAAGACCCAAGACTCGTATCCCTAACTGTCAGGACACGAGGATATAAATTTTAAACCGTTAAATTAATAACGGGTTTGGGCTCGCTTAATGGGTTTAAAACCCAATACACAGGTTACGCTATACACTAAACCAAACCTTTCCCTAACACAGGACTCGAACTGACCCACTGGTTAGACCGAGCCCGCTAAGTCTACCCCCTTTGCTAATAGGGGCGTGGTTCGAGCCTCTGCTCGGTTTTTGTTTTGTTTTTTATTTATTTCTTTTTCCTTTGTTATTTTATATAGACATATGTATATACATGTATTATATGTATATAATATATATATATATATATATATATATATATTATATTATATATATATATATAATATAGAGGAGTGCTCTAGAACCAGGCGGCTGGTTTTGTATTATGAAACCAACTTATGTTATACACGTTGGATTGGAATTGAATGATTGGGATTAGATGACTTAAAATATGGTGGGGTCCACACCTTTTAATCTCAACTACTAAATTCCAATCCAACCTATGAAACATATGGTGGTTCCATTATACAAAACTAGACGGTTGGTTTTGGAGCATTTCTGATATATATATATATATAAGTTACATATGTATTTGTGTATATATTTTTATTATTTATACGTATATTATATGTACGTGTATACAATTTATATATATGAGTATATAATTTGTGTATACAAATGTATTTATATTATCTATTTTATTCCTTGATTATATATATATTATATATATATATATATCTATATATATTATATATATATATATATATATATATATATATATATATCTATATATATATATATATATATATATATATGTTACTTATGTATTTGTAAATATACATAATTAAATAGCCTCTACAAAAATCTGTAAAATTGTACATCTATTATATTATATATAATATACTTGTCATATTTGCATTCATTTACTGTGTAAATTTTCCCTAGTTAAAATAATATTATATTTCCTGCACTTTTACACTTTGTATTTTGTATATTTAATTGACTGCGACCATTTGGTGTCCAAACCTAGCATGGGTTTTTGGACCCAAATGTGACTAACACATTCAAAGTCTGTACAAGTCATATTGGACTAGATTCATGGCTTTGGATTCCGTACCTGGACTCCGGTTCAGAATTATGTACGTGGACAAATATGTAAATAGGTATTATTTATTTTCAGAATCTATCTTTACTGTTTTTGAATTCCTAAAAATGCTTTTCTTGCTGTTAAAATTCTGGAAAAATTGTATTTAAATAATATGTTAATTTAGCTAATTTAATATAATTTTTACAGTATTAAGTTACAGTTTTGCCACTGTTTAGGCATATGAAACCAGAACTCATTTTCTGTGTACTTAAGTAAACTGATTTTTATAAATATATGTTCTGGATAATAAATTCCAGAAAAATTATAATAAATTTCTATAATTAACAAGGATGCTGTTAGCATTTTATTTTGTATTTATTGGAGCTATATACCAATTCCTAAATTTTTGCAACATAGTGCACAGATTGATTAATTAATTTATAATTTGGTTAAGTCATGACTTGTGACTTTTGGGTATTTCTAGTGTCCATAGCATTGACCTACCTTAGTATAAAGACCCTAGATGCTGGTTAGATGTTGTATCACCTCACATTGGACCCCTAAGCTAGTTTTACCTAACTAATGTCCAGATAGGCCGTATCACATCACTAGTGTAATTTGACTTAATTATAGAACTGAGCTATATATGTTTTACAGTGCCAGGACACCGGGCATCATAGCATTATCATCACTGCATTGCTTTGCTATAGGCAAGTACCTCTACAAACTTTACTTACTGCTTGTGATAAATGAATTGTGAATAAATACCATGTTAAAATGCTGATCCTTGGAGTAGCAAGTCAAATCATACCATGCTTTACATCACTCTCAGTATCTCTCACATGTTAGAACTTGGGTTAAGGCGAATAAATGAATGTTAAAACTTGGAAATTTCCTAATATGGATATCATTCCCCACATGCTTGACTAATCTCGTATATCTCACAAAATAGTTACTGGGTTATGGGGAAACTGTTAGTTGAGTACGTGATCAGACCCCTTATATGTAGCGAGCTCGGTCGCATCGCATGCAACCAGGCCGTAGGCATTTTTCTTCTGCATTCTTATACATTAGGTACATATATGCATAGTAGACTTGTACGGGAGTACATTTTATTACATGTGAATACCATATTGACCGATCACGTACCTTCTCCAGTTTCAAAAACATTACATATAAAGTGTCGCTATAACAAATACATCCTTGATATGATAGACTATGACTTGACATAATAGTTGTGATATTCTATGATAGGTTGTACCATAACAAGATCTCAGTTATTACTTTCCATTTTTTATGCTCAGTATAACACGTTTTTAGTATCAGTACTTGCTTCCGTCCTGACAGGATAACGTTGCAGGCGTTTTATCCGAGGAGGAGATGCTCCTGGACCCATATTATGGAGCTGCTTTAGAGGAGGAGTTTCCCGCAGGAAATTCCATTTAGTTTCTATGACTAGACTAGTATTGAGGTTGTTATGACAACCTCTATTTTGTATTAAACTGGACCTTGTCTCCAGTTATATATTTTGGTGTGTTTTGTATTACAAACTTAGTAGTTTTCCATCTATAGAAAGCTTGTTATGATTATCTTAAATGTCTAAATTAAACATTAGCACACTTATACCATTATTGTTGACTGATAGAACAGCTTACTACGCCCTAAACAAGCATAGACTGGACATGGCTCGGTCCGGCCCAACAATTTGGAGTAGCGGGTCGTGACAGCCAAGAGCCCGTTCTACCGACGGTTCCTTGCTCTTGCCCTTCCTCGAGGTCTTCGCCTTCTCCTTAAGCGATGCGGGTTGCTCGGTAATGACTGTTTCGGACGAAGACATGACGGCGATCGAACCTTTGCTCTGATACCACTTATCACGGACTTAGTGTTTTTGCTAGCACTTCTCCCCGTGCGGCGCACTGTCTTTTCTCTCAAAGACTCATGCAAGCCTTCCCGACCCGACTTAGCTAAATTGCTAAGGAAAATAAGTGTGGAGTAAAGATAGACTCGTAAGGATTTCTTTATTGTTTGGAGAATGCTTACAAGTTTTGGGTAGTGAGAAACAAATGAGGCCTCCCCCTTTTATAATGACTCAATGAGCAATACAAGGAAACTTCTGGAGGGAATATTCCAGAGTATTATTCTTCCTACCATAACTGGAATGGCATATTCCAGAATTATTCTAAGCAGCATAAATGGAAACTTCACGGGCAATCTAGACGGGTCTTGGGTCTTCCAGAATGTTCTTGGGCTTCTTGGGCCTTCCAGAGAAGTCCACCATCTTCCGGAGAGTTCCGCCAACTTCTAGAAGGTTCTTGAAGCTTCCCGCATAACCTTTGGTCCGTGGCAAGGTTATGCAAATAGGCCTCGAGCGAGGCATAACACTTGGGCCGTTACACAAAATACAGAATCCAAACTACAAAATACAAAATCCAATCCCTGGGTTCGCCGACCCCCCGGTAGAACACTGAAAATTGGCACGCACAATACAATCCAGAGATTGACACAGTACTAATTTATATCTTTGTTGTAATTCCAAAAAAGAAACAAACTAGTAGATAGTCCAATACAAAATATATCCATAAAGCAAGTGAAGCTGGTAATAAGTACTAATAGTCCAATACAAAATATATCCATAAAATTACATTACACTAATGACGACCACGCAGCTCACACAAACGCTCAGTGATACGATCACACAACCACTTCGAAAAAGTGGGATCGACGGCGCCATGAGAGATGCAGTCCACTGCAGGTGCTGGATGAATGGAACTCTCGGTCTCACTAGCTATCAGTGCCACTTCCTCCTTAACAGTAGGAGGAGTCACCTCAGTATTCAGTGTTTCCCTCAAATGACGTGCCGCTGCTCGGGTCATGGGTGCCATCTGGCCGTAAGATCGATATACATTTAACATGTCTAGATAAGTAGGATGGTTTAGTAACAACTGTACTTGGAATAGAAATTTCTTTTGCAAAGCCTCTTTAAAACTTCAAGGCAATTGAAATTAGGACATGGTGAAAGATTTATAAAACTTCAAGCCTCTTTAAAACTCCAAAGGACATAGTACAGACATGCTCAGATTCATAACTCTCCACATATGTTCAAGACATAACATTCATTTCCATAGAATCACAAACATGAAGCATCCATCACAACTAGACAACATATCCAAAACACAAAAGAATCGACTTTGATAAAAATTAGAGCATAACCTCTAAATGAAAACATGAACTAATTAACACATAATCCATAAAATTTTAAATTACCGATACACAATAGAAGTTCTACAAGATTAAGAAAAACTACATTCACCACCACAAATACTTTTAAGTTGCTTTCGTCTTTCGAGAATTTCAAAACCTATCACAATATTATTATTTTCTTTTGACAGCAGCTCAAAAAATGCACTTGTCTCCTGCTTGCAATTCATTACTAAGGGCAAATTTTTCCCAACCTCTTGTAAAAAAAGGTGTCTGTCGAGGTACAATTGTACTTGTAGGAGTGCACGACACCAACTGTCCAACATCGACCCTTTGGGTCTATAAGAGTTACTTCACTCAGTTTGTCAAGACTAGTAGACTTTTTAAATATTGACGATATATACCGTCAACATTTGGTTTTGCTTTGTAGCAGCAGGCAGTTGCCTGCATTTGGATATACCAAACCGATAGACCGATACTAATCTGATACGGTCGATACTAAGTACATACAGTCGAGGAGGTGGATCCGCTGGTACTCTAGTCAAACTAAGTCAATATCTAAACTAACTTGGTCAACAATAAGCTAACACACCAAGATACAATATATAGGTATCATACATATATATACATACTACTATATACACTATATATATATTTATCCACAAGTATATAACCTAACACATATATACCTAACACACACACACACACACACCCCACACACACACACACACACACATATATAATATATATATATATATATATATATTATATATATATATATATTAGACTATTGACCATATTTTCTGTCAGGGGGAGCTGCCTGACCGTACCTGGAGGACCCTTAACCAGTACTGCGGGATCGCCCTGATGGGCGGACGCTTCCCTGATCTTCTGGCCTCCTGGGCCTCTGCCTCCCATGGCCACCAGATCGTCGCAACGGCCGCCACGTGGGTGATTTGGAAGAATCGGAACAAAGCGAGATATGAGGATCGCCCTTTCTCTGTGAGCAGCTCTTTCGAGAAGTTCTCCGTCAATGCCGTAAGCGGAGCAACCGGTGCTCCCACAGCCCGAGGACATTCTGGTCCTTTCTCCCTCCCTGACTCCCTGAGCCTGCGGTGACGCCCCCTTCTTTCCTTTTTGGTGGTATACTTGTATAGGCTTCGGCATTTTGCGCCTTGTATACTTGTCAGGTTTCGGCATTTTGAGCCTTGAATAATAAAGTGGGGGGTGTTTTTCAAAAATAAAAAATAATAAAATAAAAAATAAAAAATAATATATATATATATATATTTTATATATATATATATTATATATATATATATATATATATATATATATATATATATATATAATGCAAACCTATATATTTACATATATTATTCCCACCCTTATAACTTATACATATATATAGACATACACTACATACATACATACATATATTAACTCTCATATTCCTTCTAACATAAACTAGTATCGTAATCTAAACTAACCCTTTAACTAAAACTAATATCTAAACAATGCTAATCATGAACTATAGACTACTACCTAACATTCACATGAACTATCTAACTCAAACTCTCTATCCTAACTAATAAATTAATATCCTACTTTAACATCTACTAACTCTCGTATTCCTTCTAACATAAACTAATATCCTAATCTAAACTAACCCTTTAACTGAAACTAATATCTAAACAATGCTAATCATGAACTAACACCCTAACCTGGAAGTCCACACTGCTCAAGCATAGGCCAAAGGCCAAGTTATAAGCCACAGTCCAAAATCTAGCTCCAAACCAACACTGCAATGCCACATGATGCTGCTAATGCTTACTGTAACTGCAAGCAAAGTATTGCGCTGCTGCTGGGCACCCAAATGCAGGCAACTGCCTGCAACTACAAGGCAAAACCAAATGTTGACGGTA
Source organism: Iris pallida (assembly GCA_029216955.1). Classification (NCBI taxonomy): domain Eukaryota; kingdom Viridiplantae; phylum Streptophyta; class Magnoliopsida; order Asparagales; family Iridaceae; genus Iris; species Iris pallida. Next base: position 7,132 of record JANAVB010025175.1, read on the forward strand.
TATACCGTCAACATTTACAAAGTTTACTTGTCTTGACAAACTGAGTGAAGTAACTCGTATAGACCCAAAGGGTCGATGTTGGACAGTTGGTGTCGTGCACTCCTACAAGTACAATTATACTCGACAGACACCTTTTTTACAAGAGGTTAGGGAAAATTTGCTCTTAGTAATGAATTGCAAGCAGGAGACAAGTGCATTTTTTGAGCTGATGTCAAAGGAAAATAATAATTGTGATAGGTTTTAAAATTCTCGAAAGACGAAAGCAACTTAAAAATATTTGTGGTGGTGAATGTAGTTTTTCTTAATTTGTAGAACTTCTATTGTGTATCGGTAATTTAAAAATTTATGGATTATGTGTTAATTAGTTCATGTTTTCATTTAGAGGTTATGCTCTAGTTTTTATCAAAGTTAATTCTTTTATGTTTTGGATATGTTGTCTAGTTGTGATGGATGCTTCATGTTTGTGATTCTATGGAAATGAATGTTATGTCTTGAACATATGTGGAGAGTTATGAATCTGAGCATGTATGTACTATGTCCTTTGGAGTTTTAAAGAGGCTTGAAGTTTTAAAGAGGCTTGAAGTTTTATAAATCTCTCATCAAGTCCTAATTTCAATTGCCTTCCTATGACGGACACAAATGTGACCCTACGACTAATGCCTATAAGGTCCATCTTTCTAATACTGATACAATACTATAAAGGTATAATATCATATGACTAATATATAGTAATGTTCTTCAACGATATATTTCACATGCTTAATTGCCAAGTGTGGGGACGGATGGCTCAGAACACAAAATTTATTCTAGCATACATTAGTGTGAATCATCTATGTTCTATACATATGGTGTAGTATATGTTCTTATCGTATCTAGTATATGAAGAATGTAACAGAATCAAGATGAACTCACATAATGTAATACTAATACATCATCTACTACTATAAGATATAGTGATAGGTTGTCATATCATCATTGCCGAGGGATGGAGTTAATTGGAGGAAGTTACTGCAGAAAGTGAAGGCCGACATGAACTGACGCACGAAAATGAGGGGCTTAAAGCTGGAACAAGTAAAGTTGTGCTTTGGAAAAAGAACTCTTGTAAACTCTTTGTTCACAAAGCAAGCTATAATTAAAGAATACAGAAAAAGTATCGAGTTCGTAACTCAAGTATAGAGCTTACAAGAGTAGAACATCCAAAACACAACTTTACTTGTTACAACTTTGATCCCCTCCTTTTCGTTTGTCTGTTCATGCGGTCTGCACTTTCTGCAGTAACGACCACAAGTTTTATGTCCTTCAACGATATATTTCACATGCTTAATTGCCAAATATGGGGATGATGGCTCAGAACACAACCCAAAATTTATTCTAGCATACATTAGTGTGAATCATCTATGTTCTGTACATATGGTGTAGTATATGTTCTTATCGAATCTAGTATCTGAAGGATATAACAGAATCAAGATGAACCCACATAATATAATACTAAGACATCATCTACTACTAAAAGATATAGTGATAGGTTGTCGTTTCATTATTGCCGAGGGATGAGGGTTGGAGGACAGTCAACTTTATCTACGGCTACATAGTTTCTGCCTCGCCAGTCGAATGGCTGCAGGGACTATGTCCTGATAACCATATCGTACTGTAGATTAATGTAAATTCCTTATAGCAAATGTCGTACATAGATTTTTTCCTCGCCAGTCGAATTGCTGCAAGGACTTATTAGAATGATTTTGCCGTATCCAGAATAATAATAATCTAACCCATTTTTGCCGTATCAAATTTTTCGGTGTCGAAAAACAAATAATTATTACTAAATTATCAAAATTTTTGGCACTATCGGTGCCCCTGACCAAGCCCCCCCCCCTCACCCCTCAAATATAGGAAATGGGGGCTCGATTCAAATATCACAGCATTTTTGGGCTCATCGAGCTTACGCGGGTGAAGCCCTGCCCCTGCCCCTCCCCTCCACCCACCCCTAACCCTAACCCGAGCCCTAACCCAAATCCTCACCCCCCTCTCCTCCCCAGCCCCCCCTCCTCACCCCTAGTCGCCCTCACCCCCTGCCCCTTCCCCACCCCCACCACCCCTAAGCCGAACCCAAACCCTAACCCTAACCCTCACCTCCCCCCAGCCCTCCCTCCTCACCCCTAGCCACCCTCACCCGCATCCCCTCTGCCCCTCACCCCCCAGCCACCCACCCTCACCCCCAACCACCCGCACCCCTGCCTTTCCTTCCGAGCCACCCGTACCCCTCCAACCACCAACAACCAAAATAGAGAGAGAGGAGGAGTCACATACCGGAGAAGGAGGAGAGTTACCGGAGAGAGTGAGAGCACCGGAGGGGGGAAGGAAAAAGTGAGAGAGTAAAATAGGGGAAATAAATCGTTGGGGGGATTTTAATTAGAATTTAGCGACGTTCATCTTAACGTCGCTAAATTAGTCGCTATTAGCGACGTCATGGTGACGTTTTGCGATGACTAGCTCATGTAACTAATCTGCGGCTGAGTCGGGAGAGACCTCTCGTTGCTCTGGTTTTCATGCCGTACTTGCGTTGGTTTTGGCTTTGGTTTTCTGAATGCGTTTTTATGAATTTTTTCGATGGTTTCATGGCTTGCATTTGAACTCGCATTTCATATCGAACTCCTTGAATAATACAGTGTTCTAATCGGTTGCTTGTGCGATTTCAGGTGATCACATAGGCGACGTCTAGCACGGCCAACAAGTCTTTCGCCCCAAACCAACTCAAGGTGAGTGGCTGATCTTCTTCATCTCGACCCTCTGTTTCAAACAAAAAGAACTCTGGATAACTGTATATAATGAATCGATTAATGATTGTCGCAACGATACAATAAAACGTGGCTTGAATAACTAGAAAAGAGATAGAATTATAGCATGTTCTACAAAACCAAAGTAATGAATCGATTAATGATTGTCGCAACGATATCATAAAATGAACATTGAATAATTTATTAATGTACCACGGTCGTGGACAACCTGTACACAAGGGCGATTATTTCTTCAGACGGTATCCCGGGGCCACGGGGCCGATCCGGCCTAGAAAGAAACACGATAGCTGCTGGATTGTACCACGAGTATTCGATGCGCCTTCAACGGAGCTCGCTACCTGCATTGAACGTGCAACGTCTAAACCAAGCTATGTCCAGGATGGTTTTACGCCAACGACCTTTACAAATGAACCAAGTTAAAGATATGATATGCAAAATGACAGGGAAGAACATGGTAAGCTTTATGTTGCATGGCACGCTCTGCCGTAGGTAAGTTCTAAGCATAATATGTTTTATTTGCTTATGTCTATGAACTGTTTCACAAAATGAGTAGGGTGGCTAGAAACTTCACAAAATATATACATGCATGTTTTATCAAATTCTTGAACGAAATGAGAGCATGGAACTTTAATTAGCCACTCGCCAGTACATGTTGATTGTACTGATCCTCGCTCTCCGTAGGTACTTCGAATCAGGAGGAGCGTGCCACCTAACTGAAGGCAGTGCTCGTATATTTTGAAGTTTCGTCCGTGCAAGCGAAGTTCCCATCTAATCTCTTTTGAAGACTCCGATGTCGAACAAGCCGAAGACAGATGGAGTGACTATCCCCCATCCCAGGTGGTTTGAAGTTGATTTTGCAAGGCGGGGGACGTAATGTATGGAATGGCTCTATCTCATTGACCATCATTTTGTAATAGAGTCAGTTTGTAGCCCGTGCGGCACTTTCGTATCGAGTCTGTAATATGATGTTCATTATCAATAAAGCTCAAGTTTTTTTCTATACAATGTGTTTAATTTACTCTGTGCACTATCTAGTTGTTGTGTTTCGGATAACCTTATGACTATGCCTTGTGCGATCGCAACTTAGGTTTGCACGGCATCACGCCCGGGGGACGACTATCGATTCTACGGAATCGGAACGTGACAAGCATCATGCCAAAGACTATGTTGGATGCCTTAAAAATCCCAGTGCATAATCTTTCTGGAACTATCACCACTATCCTGGGATTCATTCATGGAAGGAGTGAACCTTTGGATAAGATACGCCTAAAACTTCAAATTGGCAATCTTCGTACAAAGGTGACCTTCTACATCATCGACAATCATGGCTGCTCATACAATGCTCTGTTGGGAAGACAATTCCTCCATGAACACAATATTGTACCTTCTACTCTCCATCAATGTTTCAAATATGTAGATGGCAATGGAGAAATCCAAAAAGAAGTTGTAGACCTTTACCCTTTCAAAGGCGTTGAAGCATACTGCAATAATGCTCGCATGTACATAGAAGAGTTCATGAAAGTGGTGTTAGCCATGGACATTGACGAGGAACAGAGGGTCGTAACCTAATGACACCCTGATCATCCCCGTCAAAGGACGTATTTCTCATCCTCAATCTTCTAAAACCACTAGCCATCCACTTGCCTACACAGAAGCAACCTTTTGGTAGTGGTGAAGATCAAAAGGAGCTCACTCCTTCAGAGCCACTTGTTATCGACCTACGTCGTAACAAGGAAAAAATGGAGCTCACCTCTTCTGAGCCGCTTATAATCGACCTTCGTCGTAACAAGCCTCCTCCTTCTCGCTCTTTTTCTCCTCCTCTTATGATCAATCTGACCAATCCCTCTAAGGCTAAAGGTCCTGTTGTAAATACTGATGTACAAATCAATGAAATAGTATCTCCTTTCCAGTATACTGATGTCATCTATTATACTAAATGTTATTTGGATATGCTATACAGCTTTAAATTATTTACAATAGGGATCGTACAATCTCTTCAGACCGAGGTGTTACTTGAATATGCAGAAGATTCATATTTCTCTGTCCCTTCTCGGAAGAAAGACGAAAGTCCGATACTTTTTAGTAAAGGACCAGAGCAGAAAATCACTTATACTGCTGATTGTAAAAATAACGATACGGGACATCTCCAACTTCGTCGTTACAGTCAACAATCAAAAGACATCATCCGAAAAATGGGTTATAACTTTAAAACTGGCCTCAACTATAGTAAGGGTAGACGAACTCCCATCCGTATCACTGTTCCGAAGGGAAAATCAGAAATGTACTACAGTAAGACAAAAAGAGGTCTGGTTTATGCTTCACCACCAGTCATATCTCCGGAAACTTCTGAATCTGATAGAGAAGAACGCTCTAATTCTTCTAACTCTAGATCATGGGATTCTGATACCAGCATCGGTCATGTTTATCGGATGACCGTATCTTCTAACATGGTCTCTGCCGAATTCTCGGAAGACTATGACGATGATATTGAAGAAAGTTCCGAAACGGATCCTTGGGTACAAAGAATGGATACCCAATAGGAACTTTGATTTGAACAACGAGAACCACCTACTAAAGATTAATTGATTCAAATTGATGTAGAAGAAAGTGGGTCACCTCGTCCAATATTTATCAGCAAGAATCTTCCAGAAGCAGATAAGCAAGAATTGATTCTTCTTATTCGAGAATATATTGATGTATTTGCCTGGAGTTATGAAGACATGACAAGTTTAGATCCCAAGGTTGCTACTCACAAATTGAATATCTTGCCTAATGCAAAGCCAGTTAAATAACAGCAACGGCAATTCAAACCAGAAATGATGGATGCAATAGACGATGAAGTCAAAAAGCTCATCGCTTGTGGCTTTATTCGAGAAGAACAACATCCAGACTGGGTAGCCAATGTCGTTCCGGTCTTAAAGAAAACTGGGAAAGTCCGAGTTTGCATCGACTTTCGTGATCTTAACGACGCTTGTCCAAAAGATGAATTTCCTCTCCCTATCACAGATGTCATGATCGATAACACTTGTGGGTTTGAGCAGATATCTTTTATGGATGGATTCTCTGGGTACAATCAAATCCGGATGAATCCTGAAGATGAAAAGCATACTTCTTTCCGTACTCCTCGCGGAGTATATTGCTACACTGTGATGCGATTTGGCCTCAAGAATGCTGGTACAACTTACCAACGAACCATGAGTACTATCTTTCGAGATCATTTATGAAAGATTGTTGAATGCTATGTCGATGATATTGCTGTAAAGAGTCGTCTGAAGGAGGATCACATCCAAGACTTAAGAACCATCTTCGATCTAATGCGCCAACATCAACTCAAAGTGAATCCCACCAAGTCATTCTTGGGTGTCTCTAGTGGCAAATTTCTCGGATTCGTCATTACCTCTAAGGGTATACACGTTGATCCCGAGAAGATCAAAGCCATTCAAGAGATGCGTCCTCCACGCAACCTAAAAAAGCTACGGGGATTCCAAGGTCGACTTGCGTACATCTGGAGGTTCATTTCGAATCTGTCTGGACGTTGCAGACCGTTTACTCAGTTAATGAATAAGGGTATATCTTTCATTTGGACCGAAGAATGTCAACGAGCATTGATGATATAAAGCAGTATCTGATGAACCCACCAGTCTTGGTGCCACCGATCTCAGGCATACCATTCTTAATGTATGTCTGTGCAATGGATCATTCCTTGGGTGCCTTACTTGCCCAAAAGAATAAAGAAGGCCATGAACAAGCCATCTATTATCTCAGTAGTACTATGATTGGTGCTGAACACCGTTATAGTCCAGTTGAGAAAGAATGTTTAGCTTTGATATTTTCTGTTCAAAAGACAAGGTATTACATTATTGGCCAAACCATTCATGTCATTTCTCGAGTTAATCCTCTTCGGGTATTGATGAAGAAGTCCAGTACACTCAATTCTAGGCTTGCTACATGGGCCATACTGTTAGCTCAATACGATATGGTATATGTCCCACAAAAGTCTATCAAAGGTCAAGCGCTGGCTGATTTCTTAGCAGCTCATCCTGTTCCAGAGACATCTAAACTCTACGATGAAATTCTAGATGAGACATTAGAATCAAATATGATCTCTTAAGAATTTCCCACTTGGCGTCTATTCTTTGACGGAGCATCCAGAATCGGGCCAAATGGTACTATCGTCACAGGAGTTGGAATTGTTCTCGTTCACCAGACGGATTAGCTATCCAAAGAGCTTATCCCTTAGACGAGCCATGCTCTAACAATATGGCAGAATACAATGCCTTGCTTATCGGGCTCCCGTTAGCTAAACAATTGGATGTCGAGTATCTTGAAGTCTACGGTGATTCTAAGCTGGTTGTTAATCAGGTTAGAGGAACATACGAAGTTTGCCATCAAGATCTAGTGCCATACCACGAAGCAGCGATTAGCATGGCTATATCATTCAAAGCCTTCTTCGTTAAATATGTCTGTCGAGTTTGCAACACTGAGGCTGATGCTTTAGCTAATCTTGCAGCAGTCTTAGCAATACCAGTCAAAAGACAACAATTGGTTGTTATCTCTAAAAGAGAATTATTCTGCCTCAAAAACAACTATAACATTGAATTCGGTAATTTTACTGAAGTTAATGTCATCAGCAAAGATTGGAGATCTCCTTTCATCGACTTCGTAGTCCATGATATACTACCTGAAGATCCTAAGGAGGCTACAAACATTCGTCGGCGATCTCTTCGATTCTACTATAATCATATAACTAAAACTCTCTATCGACGGACTTGTGACGGTCTACTCTTGCGCAGTCTTGCCGATGATGAAGCGAAGCAAGTATTACGTGAAGCTCATGACGGTGTCTGTGAAGCACATCAACCCGGTCCTAAACTACAGTATCGTATCCGACGTATGGGTTACTACTGGCCCTCTATGGTATCAGATGCCATCGAATACGCAAGGAAATGTCGAGCCTGTCAAATCCATGCAGATTTTATTCATCAACCGTCAGAATTTCTTCATCCGAATGTTGCCTCCTGGCCTTTTGAAGCTTGGGATATGGATGTTATAGGTCCTATCAATCCTCCTTCCTCTAAAGGACATCGATTTATATTGGCGATAACCGATTATTTCTCTAAATAGGCTGAAGCCATACCTTTGGCTGAAGTCAAAACTAGCAGTGTTATCAATTTCGTCAAGCATCATGTAATATACAGATTTGGTGCACCTCGGCAAATTATTTATGATAATGGACCATAATTCATTAGTCAGAAATTCACCAGGTTCTGTGATGACAATCGAATAGACAATGTTGCTTCTACGGCTTACAATCCTGTCACGACCCGCACCCTGATTAGGGGCACGAGTACGTGGTTACGTCCAGCCTACGCCGCAGAATCGGCGGTAGAACGCTGTAGGGTTTGTCTACAAATACTACATCTAAACAGTATATATAAGGTGTCAGTCATCTCCGCACGAAGGAATATAAAGGCATAACTCAATCACAAAACGCAAACTAAGATAGATAGCATGAGATCGAAATATGATAGAAGATAAAGCAGAAAATGAGTTCAAGGTCCAACACAGCTGGAGAGATAACTACAACACAGAGTCACAAATATAAATATAACTACTACAGACTAAAATAAAAGATGGATCGCAGTCTAGACAAACCTAACTAAGCTATACTAATTAAGGGGTGCAACACCTAGTGCTCAGCTGCCAGGTCAAAACCCTGGCCTAGGTCTCCATCTGCCCCAGACCCATAGTAGGTCGGGCAGTCACTCTCTGAACCATCTGTAAAATTTATCAATGGTATCCTATCAGGAAAATGAACAAGTACAAACTCTACCAACAGTTCTAATGAATTGACATGTTCTATAAGAGACAGATATAATGAGATACAAGACAAAATCAACAGGAAATATAACAGGATATGAAAAAACTGGAATATAATATCATGGTGTAAGATACAGGAATATAGAACTGAACAGGATATATGATGTATATAAATAAATATAAAAGGTGCCATGAGTTATTAAAGCATTATGTGATCGGCTTAGGATGCAGGACATGTTATTCACTTGGCCCGACAATCACAGGAAAATCTGGAAAAGGGTCATGCCGGCCAACCTGGATAATGAGCACAAGGAATATGATCTCTCTACACCCTACGTACAGTGAGGGTGATGCAAGCACAAGGTAGTGACAAGGGCGTATTGATCACATAACCTCTAACGACTCTCCAACCCCGAGTAGTAAAATAGATCCGGACATAGCACGTTATGACACGGGATTCATTAAGAGGGTAGCTACTCCCTTTCATGAATTGGTGTCTATACCAGTACAGGAAACAAGGCAGGAATGTACCATATACCAAAAAAGTCTAGGAATAATATCTCATGCCAGGATCCGATATATACTAGTCCGTGTACCATCGTGACAGGAATCAAGTAAACTACTAAAACTGAATCGAATACAGAAGATATCAAGGCATCGAACTACTATCAGAGAATGTACTCGCCTGTGGTCCTGAGCTGATACGGTGAACAGATGCTCAGAGTGATCACAAACCTAAATATGAGATACCAAGGGTTAAAACTGGATTTCATAGTGAAAGACAAGCCACTCTAGTCATGATATACAAGTCTAAGTCAAACTAAGTCCAACTAAGTCAATCCAGGTCAACTGAGTCACACTAAGTCAAACTAAACCACATCAAGTTAAACTAGGTCAATCTAGATCACAACAAGCTCACAGGAAGTCAATCCAAGTCAAACTAGGTCAATCTGAACAAAGTCAACTCAAAGTCAACTCTAGTCAACTATGCTAGTCAAACTAGGTCAAGTCCTAGCCCAACAAGTCTCACTAAGCCTAACCAAACCTAGGCTAGAAATCAAAACAAGCACAAGCCAAACCAAGTTAAGCTAATCACACACAACACATATATATATAGATATAAGGATGAGTGAACATGTAGGTAAAGTGCCAAGTGTAACATGCATCAAGGTGAACTTGTGTCATAGTGATAGTGTCAACATAGTGTAAGGGGGTACATGAGGTAATATAGGATTTGTGTTAACATAGAGCATTACATCTCATTAACTTGTATATTGTATACATTCTATCTATTATTACATTACATCATGCTTGCATTCATTCATCATTCATTCATTATCTTGCATTACTACATACACCATACATTACATTATATACTAGGGAACCTACATTGCATTCATCTCATGTATTCATCATGGTATACTAATATACTTTGGTTCCATTATATTGCATATATTCATCTATGTATGCATTTATGAAAGCATCCAAACATTAGAGATATAGAGAGGAGTGAAAACAATTACACATGCATGCCTACATATTCATTCTTGCTTGCATTAAATGGGTACATTAGATTGCATACCTATTAGGCAAGCATTCACATTGAGTTATTCAAGCTATAAATCATGAGTTTTATATAGACATATATGTATAACAAAGTATAACTACCAACTTATGTGTCTACATTCATTACAAGCATTCATTCATTCATTTCCTCATTTCACATCTTATTCATCAAAAGTTATATTTATACATGCTTACATTAGATAGGATACTTACACATCATATATCATTTATTTAACTATTTACTCATGCTTGCATTCTCTATTTAGTTACATAATGTATATACATTAACATGGGTTAAAGTCAAATAGAACATTATATTACACACAAGGGTGCACAAAATGCATATGCCGAATAGTAACTTCTACTAATAATCAATACTATACCAACTCAGCATGAATTAGATTCTAGGATTAAATTATGTTATATATCTATGTGTTAGCTTTCCGAAACTTCAAACGGATCGCGTTTTCGTTTCCGGAAACTCCCGGAATCGCAAAAACACCGAGAACGCGTTTGTCTTTCGTACAGCTGACACTCAAATAATTCTCCAGAAAGTTACAGAATGAATTAGGCCTATTAATATATGTTTTTGGAAAGCTAACTTCAATACGCTTCTTTTAAAAAAAATGGGAGATTAAACCGAGTTTTGAGCTAGAAGTTATGACATTTCTAAGTTAGGGCTGAAATTAAAAATGTGAATAAAAATCATGACGGATTTAGATAGTTTGAGCCAAAAGAATGTACAAATACATATCCTAATTAACCACAACAATAATAAAATTAATAATATGAGGAACCACACTCACAAACTTGATTATATAATCATCATGAACCATTTATTACATATATAAATATAGATACACTCTCATTACAATATATTATATATATATATATATATATATATATATATATATATATATATATATATATATATATATATTTTATATATATATATATATATATATATATATATATATATACACATACACAAATCTATATATGTAACATGAACACATCTATAAGAGATACATGAATGAAATGTAAAATATTCAAGAACACACTCAATACAATAAAAAATCTGAGAATAAATATAGAAATATAGATTCTAACAATTAACCCATCTCAAATATGTCCAAATTTGGGAGTTTCCCACATGGACACATCACATATCATATGACACCCCTAAAATCTACAAAAGGATACAAAATAGGACACAAGAAGAGATACAACAAGGAGGATTATTTCTATGGGTTCATAACCTTCCTATATGCCATAGAAAATTAATTTAGGGAAGAAATATTACCTATTTTTGGAAGAACAATGGTGGAGGTTTCTCAAGAAAATGAAGAAGAAGGCTTGGAGAAGAAGAAGAAGAAGAAGAAGAAGTGGCTAAGTATTAAATGAGATGAGGTATCCCTCTCTCCACATAGAGGCCGGCCACCTATAGCCCAAATATCCCCTTTATTAATTTACAAGTTTGCCCCTCTAATTGTTTTATTAGTTCAAAGTAAGTTAGCTTAGGGATTGGGGGTTAAAAACGTAATTCTAATTGCCCTAATTTGGTCTAACCTAACCAATGGGGTTATGACTAAACTCTCTAACTTAACTAATGGGATTGGTGGGCCATGGCTAATTAACATGTGGGTCCACTAAGGTCTAAACTACCCCGGGTCCCCGATACAAGTCGGAATGAGACAAAATTCGAACTCGACTCAAATAACCCCAAAAGAATATCATAAAACATAAAATAAATCCAAAATTATTCAAAAATGCAAAATGACTAAAATACCCCTGTTCTTGAAAACTGGGAGTGACAAATCTATCCAACTAAAAAAAATTTCGTCCTCGAAATTAAAACAAAGCTATCACAGAAAACACATACAGAAACAATCCCATTCAAATACTTCTCAATAAAAAAATGATCAGCAATAAAAATCTCTTCGAGGCACATCAATACTTGTAAATAAAAACTAATATGAAACCAACACAAAATCACTCATATCAAAAGTCAAATTTAATAATCACCAATATAATAAATATTAAAATAATTCAAGAGGTCAAATGATCAAAATGCCCTTAAGCCAGAAAATGACATAAAATATCCTAATCACATGGTTAGGCTCTATGTCAACAGTCTACAGGGTTTCACTAGCAAAATATCAAAATCATAACTCATGGTTTTTAAATAGTTTTAAGATGATAATAATAATAAAATCTCCAAAATCATAGTCTCAAAATCATGCAATTTGAGAATCATATGCGTCTGTCCAAATCATGATACTCAGAATCTTCGTCATGCTAGTGAACAAGGCTACGATAATCACAGAGTCCTCGACTAAGGTACATACCTCTAGAATCATGGTATTTAAAATTTTTGCATTGCCGCTAGCTTGGCTACGAAAACCTTAAATTCCCACGCCCGAGAAATACGTTCATAATCCGACTATATGTCCTCACTATGCCTGCTAACATGACCATAGAAGACTCTAAAATCCTATAATCGAGGTGACCTAGCCCATACGACTTATCTCAGAGGAAAATTAAAATCATAACATAAGAATAACAGAACACAATTGACCAATTAACAAGGGACAGATAGAATCGATATTCAAGACAGTTATAAGGAGGCAATTGCGGAAATGGAATCGAAAGATTGGAACCTGCAATCTGCTCATCTACTGCATATGCATCCTTGACTGTTATGGCGAAAGCTCGCCCCTGCTGGCCTCCCCTAGCCTATTGTACTCTGTCCTGGCCTGCCTGTCTGGCTGCACGAGCAGCACAGTTCTTCATCTGGTGATCTGAAGCTCCACAGAATAAACAAACTCCCAGCCTCATCCTGCAACCTCCCGGGTGTGTCCCGACTTTCCGCAGAAAGCACACTGCATGGCCTGCCTCTGTTCCTGACCCTGCTGATGGTGGACATGTGCTGGTGTCTGCTGGATCTGTAACTGAGGCTGCTGTTGGAACTACCTCTGTTGATGATGATGAGGGCGCTTGGCTGGCCCCGTACTAGAACTCACTCCCATGGTGTCACTGCTCCTCTTTGGCCTGAGGCCGAAATCCTCCTCTGCTATCTGAGCATCCATCAGTATCTGCTCGAAGGTCGCATCGGGTCGCCCAGATGTACGAGTACGAACCGCATGAATCAGGCCCCTCCGAAACTTACGGGCCTTGTACCCCTCGTCCTAGATCAGAGTCGAAGCATACCTACTCAAACGAAAGAACTCAGCTGCATACTCGTCCAACGACGAGCTCCCCTGCTCTAGTCCGACGAACTGGGCCTCCAAAGCTGCAAGAGACACGTTGGGGAATAACTTCTCCTTAAAGAGCCTCCTGAAGTCCTTCCAAGAAATACCCCTCACTGATACCCGAGGGTCCGTCCTAAACCACGTCAAAGCTATGTCGAAGAACTGGCTAGCCGCCGCCGTCACCTATAGTGCTCTCGGAACCTCTGCTAACTCCAAGCTCCACTGGACGTCCTCCAACCAGTCGTCGGCATAAAGAATGCCCTCAGTCCCCTTGAAGTCTCTGGGGTACATCTTTCTGAACTCTAGAACTGTGCCTCTCCCCTAACCATGCTGCTGGGCGGGAGCGCCCTGAACTATACCCTGAACTGTAGCGCTAACTGCCCTCTCGACTGCTGCCAATACTAGCTGGAGGGAGTTCTCTAGGCTCTGCTGTAACACCTCTGCCTGGTGGTGTGATACGTCAGCCTGACGCTGGTGTGCCCCTGCCTGACGCTGCTGTGTCTGTAACATCTGCTGCAGAAGGGCCATCATCTGCTGCTGATCAGTTGTCACGACCCGCACCCGCTGGAAGGGCACGTGTGCGTAACAACGCCCAACCCTCACCGAAAAATCGGTGTGGAACGCTGTAGGTTTACTACTCTAACAACAGTTTATATAATATCAAAGACATGTCAATATAAGGTCAACTCCGATCGGAGGACAAGCAATGATAATATATGAGTACTCAATCACAACTCTAAGATGATAAAGTAAAAACTGAAAGATTAAAGACAACAAGATTATAAATATTATCCAGAAAATCCAACTCTGAATAACACAAGTCCAAACACAAAAGAATATACAAGTCCAAGTCGAAAGTTAGAGTCCACAATCTCAAACACAACTACTAATATAATAATAACAACCCAAAGATAATCTGGAGACAAAGTCCAGTACCAACTAAACTAGCTAAACTACTCTAAGGCCTATCTGCTGGAGCTAACCCCTACTGTAGCAGGGTCTCCAAGTCAATGCTAACTACGTCATGAGGACCGTAGTAGGTATCTCAATCCTTCTCCTCGGTATCTGTAATATTTTCAACAGGTCCAGTCAGGACAGGAACGAGCACAAACTCAAATAACAGTTCTAGTTAGACGATATTGAAAATGTAGCAGTAAATAGAGAGAATATACAAGTATGAAATATGTACATGAATCTAAGCAGAGTTGGGAACTCACACGGGAGAAAAAGGGCCTAGCTAATCATACGTGTGGTATATGATTAACACTCACAGGAAATAAAATGCACGGGAGGTAAAATTGATCACATCTCTACGCTAAATACCCCCATCCCCGACCACTAAAGTGGATCCAGTCATGACACGTCATGACACGTATTCTCTGAGAAGGTCGTGAGCCTTCACAGGAATCGTGTCTATACCATGCACGAGAAACAAGGAGTCTTGCACAAGATATACCATGGAGTACAAGGAATAACATCTCATGACGGGAATCCAGACAATACCGATCCGTGTGAACCATGTGTCAAGAGAACAAGGATATCTACACTAAATACAAGAAACATAAACGATATCATAAAATAGAAATATTATCAGAGAATGTACTCGCCTGTGATCTGGTGGTAATGTAAACAGTGTACCGAGGCTCCGAGGGAAGTCACAGACCTAAAGATGGAATATTGCATCAATATAATATTTTAGGAAGTAAAAGCAATTCATTCTAAGCCAATCTAAGTCAATTAAGGTCAAGGCAAGTCAAACTAAGTCAATCTAAGTCAATTAAGGTCAAGGTAAGTCAAACTAAGTCAATCTAAGTCATATCAAGTCTAGTTAGGTCAAACCTGGTCATAGGAAGTCATGCTAAGTCAGACGAGGTCATATGAAGTCATACTAAGCCGTACTAGGTCATACTAGGTCATACTAGGTCGTACTAGGTCATACTAGGTCGTACTAGGTCATACTAGGTCATAGGAAATCATTGGAAGTCAAATCAAGTCAAACTAGGCCAATAGTTGACTATGGTTGACTTTTGGTCAATTAGTCAACTCTGGTCAACCCTAGGTCAACCCTAGGTCAACCAAGTCAAATGATGACTAACAGTTGACTTTAGGTCAATTGTTCAACTCTAGAAGGAAATTGGGACTAAATTGGTAAAGTGTTGACCAATGGTTGACTTTTGGTTTAGAAAGTCAACCGTGATCAACCAAGGTCAAGACTAGGTCTAGGCGACTATTCCTAACCATTATCAACCCTTATAACCCATATCCAAGTCCATCTTGGACTTTGAAACCCGTATCTTGGCCTTAGGCCGATACCTTAATATTACCCTTTACAAAGGAAATGTCCTACCCTAGCCCAATACCAAGTTAAACCCATATCCTAGTCTCTAACCAATCTAAAACCCATTCCCTCTTACCTCGATTCCATTCTCTTATCCCCCTCACACATATCCTAACCATCCTTAGTGTTTCCGAAACCAACTTGGTATCAGGATATCTCATTCTAGTAAAATAGGGTAAATTCCATACTTTACCACATTTAACACTACTACTACCACTACTCCTCATTCTTCTACTTCTCCTTCCCTTTCTAATTCTCCTTCTCATTCTCCTCCTAATTCTCCTCCTAAACTTTCCCTTCTAATACTTCTTCTAATTCTCCTTCTCCTTCTCATTCTCCTCCTACTTCTTCTTAACTTCTTCTTATTCTTTTCCTTCTTCTTCTCCTAATCTTCTTGCTACTGCTGCTGCTAGTGCCTTTGCTGATGCTGCTGCTGGAGCTTTTGCTGCTGCTGCTGCAACTGCTAGCTTCTGCTGCTGGCTGCAAACTGCTAGCTGCTGCTGCTGCTGCTACAGCAGCTACTACTGCTGCTGCAGCTGCTCTTCTTCCTCTTCTTCTCTTCTTCTAATTCCTCTACTTCTTCTACTTCTTCTCCTATATATATATATATATATATATATATATATATATATATATATAGTATATATATATATATATATAAGATATTATATATATATATATATCTATTGATCTATCTATCTATCTATCTATCTATCTATCTATCTATCTATTATATATATATCTATCTAAAATATATATAACATATATATATATATATATATATATATATATATATATATATATATATATATATATATATACACACACACTAACACACACACTACAAATCACCACCACCACCACACTAACACACACACACACCAATCACCACCACCACTCTCACAACCTCACACAACAACACCACCACCACCACTCTCTCACACAACACACACACACACAAACATATATACATAATTATATATATATCAAATACACAAGAAAAACCCAAAAACTAAACCTAACATAGGTTTTTAGGGAAACCTACAAAATTTATGGGCAAAGTGGAGAGGGTGGTCTACTCTACATTTATTGTGAAGGAAGAAAATTAATGGAGGAATTTAAGGGGGTTAAATGAACATACCTAGGAGAGAATTCCTTGAAGAAGAGAAGACTTGGAGAAAGAATGAAATAAAGAGAGAGAGAGAGGGAGACTTTGGAGTGAAGTAAAGAGAAGGGGGTTTCTCCTATAAGTGGCCGGCCAAGTGGGAGTTAATGGGTTTGGGTTAGGGACCCATTAGCCCCCACAAACCCATTAGACTTGGTTTGGTTTGGTTTGGTTTGGATTTGGTTTGTTTTGGTTTGATTTCAAAATGACTAACTAAGCCTCCATATGACTAATTAAGCCATGGGAATATGGTTTAAGGTTTCTAACCTAGTTAGGAGTGTCATGTGAGCCAAGCCCAGCTAGTATGTGGGCCCCACATGAGTCCAGGCTACCCGGGTCTCCAACTTAAGTCCAAATTGGATCAAATTCAAACCCAATCAAACAAATCCCTAAAAATCATATAAAATCAAATAAAATTCCTAAAAATTATAAAACATGGAAAAATGACAAAAATACCCCTAATTTGGGAACTGGGGGTGACAAATCTACCCTCCTTAAAGAATTTCATCCTCGAAATTCAAAACGGTAGTACTCTTCTCTAGGTCAAGCCCCCAATAATCAAAGTCCACTAAATTTATCCAAGGTTATATAACATGCAATCCTAAGAAAACAAACAAACATGCATGGTTTTGAATCTCTATAGTATTATATTATTGCAGTCTTCATTGGGGTTTTCTATTTAACCTAGCATGATCATCACATATGCAAACTAGAGGTACTAAGAAAGCAATCAACAATCAACGGGTAGAAGGAAACAGGTAAAAGGAAGAACGAGACCTAACCTCCTAATCCATGGTCTACAGGATGGGTCTCCTCGACTGCTATCGCGAAAGCGCTGCCCTGGCGGGGTATGTCCCATTGCTGGTGTGGGGCATGAGGCAGTGCCACTGGTGGCCTGGCCTGCGCTCCCTGAGCTGCACCAGTAACACGAGGGTTCACGGGACAATCTCTCATCTGATGTCCCACCTCACCGCAATAGAGGCACAAACCTAGCCTCTTCCTACAGACCCTCCCAGACATGACCGGGCTTCCTGCAGAAGTGGCAAGTAGTATCATCATGCCCCTGCCGCTGCTGAACCCTCTGGACAGGTGCCTTGGTCTGCACCTGCTGATGCTGAGGCTGGAACGGCCGATGCTGAAGCTGAGGGCGTTTAGCAGCCCCCGCGCTGCTGCTAGCCCCAGAAAAACACATCACGATCCCTCTTGGGCTTCAAGCCCCACTCTCTCTCCACCTTCCGAGCCTACGCATAGACCTCTGCATAAGTCGTATAGAAGGAAGGGATCAGGATCTTGATATCCCATGTCAATCCCTCCCGGAAGTGCCCTGTTCGGATCTCTGGGTCGCTCACCATGTACTCTGCGTATCGGCTCAGCCGGCGGAACTCCGCCGCGTACTCCTCCACAGTCATACTGCCCTGCTGCAGGTTCTGAAACTGCCGCACTAGGCCGATCTTGTCTGTGGGGGAAAAGAACTTCTCTCTGAACAGGGCCCGGAACTCAGCCCAAGTGTGGCCCTCTCCTGCAAGAGCCGGCTCGTTCCGGAACCATGTCCGGGCAACATCTAATAGCTGTAAACCAACCGCCTCGACCTTCAGGTCGTCTGCCAGGCGGGAAGCCCTCATCTGACGCTCGATATCTTCGAGCCAGTCGTCAGCATAAAGAATGCCCTCGGTCCCACTAAAATCTCTCGGACCCAACTTCTTGAAAGCCTGGATGTCTCCGGGCCTCTGCTGCTGCGCCTCCCGCTGCGGAGCCCCACGCTCCACAGCAGTCATAGCCAACCTATGGGCATCCTCCATGCCCTGGCGCATCACCTCAGCTGATGCCTCAGCCTGCCTCATATGTGCCTCGTGCTGGGCCCGCGGGACTCCAGCACCTGCTGAAAGAAAGCTAGCATCTGCCCCATATCTGTAGACAGAGGAGGCAACGGAAGAATGGCTCCCCTACTGGCGGAGAAGTCCCCCTGCTGAGGAGGAGGAGGAATGCGCCCGACAGCTTCCGTCGTAGCCCCCGGTCCCGCAAGAAGAGCACCCGCAGTGGCCCCGGGGACAGTCATCGAGAGCGCTGGAGGAGTGCCTCCAAGATCTCCCACTGACGCTCCAACTGCACGAGAAATGACTGGATCTAGTCCGCCAGAGGTAGCAGATCTCTCCGTCTCCCCGTACTCCTCGCCAGGAGAATGAGTCATCACTATCCTGGAGACAGATTGAAAGGAAGATATCAATATGGCACAAGAAAGACTATATCAAAGGAGGACAGTTAGAATACATTAAATCAATATCAAAGACGGTAAGCAAGATAAGCAAGGAAAGATCCTACTGTGATTGAGTACTCTAGCCTATAGCCTATATCTTCTAAACCTATAGCAGGCTCGTAGCAGCACTCTAAGTCGAGCACCACTACGACATCGTACTAATTGCGACTTCTGACCTGCATGGGCCACCACTAAAACGTGTCACGACCCGCACCCGCTGGAAGGGCACGTGTGCGTAACAACGCCCAGCCCTCACCGAAAAATCGGCGTGGAACGTTGTAGGTTTACTACTCTAACAACAGTTTATATAATATCAAAGACATGTCAATATAAGGTCAACTCCGATCGGAGGACAAGCAATGATAATATATGAGTACTCATTCACAACTCTAAGATGATAAAGTAAAAACTGAAAGATTAAAGACAACAAGATTATAAATATTATCCAAAAAATCCAACTCTGAATAACACAAGTCCAAACACAAAAGAATATACAAGTCCAAGTCCAAAGTTAGAGTCCACAATCTCAAACACAAGTACTAATATAATAATAACAAACCAAAGATAATCTGGAGACAAAGTCCAGTACCAACTAAACTAGCTAAACTACTCTAAGGCCCATCTGCTGGAGCTAACCCCTGCTGTACCAGGGTCTCCAAGTCAATGCCAACTACGTCATGAGGACCGTAGTAGGTATCGCAATCCTTCTCCTCGGTATCTGTAATATTTTCAACAGGTCCAGTCAGGACAGGAACGAGCACAAACTCAAATAACAGTTCTAGTTAGACGATATTGAAAATATAGTAGTAAATAGAGAGAATATACAAGTATGAAATGTGTACATGAATCTAAGCAGGATATATCAAGACTGTAAATAAGAAGTAAGAGCAGGAGAACTGTGTATATCATGTACATGAGTCAGAGAACTACCATCTAAGTGAGTTTAGTATCAGTTTCAACATGTGATCGGCTTGGAAACTCGCACGGGAGGAAAAGGGCCTGGCTAATCATACATGTGGTATATGATTAACACTCACAGGGAACAAAATGCACGGGAGGTAAAATTGATCACATCTCTACGCTAAATACCCCCATCCCCGACCACTAAAGTAGATCCAGTCATGACACGTCATGACACGTATTCTCTGAGAAGGTCGCGAGCCTTCACAGGAATCATGTC
>JANAVB010025175.1:32500-45015 GCA_029216955.1 Iris pallida
CATTACTATATACACCATACATTACATTACATACTAGGGAACCTACATTGCATTCATCTCATGTATTCATCATGGCATACTAATATACTTTGGTTCCATTATATTGCATATATTCATCTATGTGTGCATTTATGAAAGCATCCAAACATTAGAGATATAGAGAGGAGTGAAAACAATTACATGCATGCCTACATATTCATTCTTGCTTGCATTAAATGGGTACATTAGATTGCATACCTATTAGGCAAGCATTCACATTGAGTTATTCAAGCTATAAATCATGAGTTTCATGACATATATGTATAACAAAGTATAACTACCAACTTATGTGTCTACATTCATTACAAGCATTCATTCATTCATTTCCTCATTTCACACCTTATTCATTAAAAGCCATATTTATACATGCTTACATTAGATAGGATACTTACACATCATATATCATTTATTTAACTATTTACTCATGCTTGCATTCTCTATTTAGTTACATAATGTATATACATTAACATGGGCTAAAGTCAAATAGAACATTATATTACACACAAGGGTGCACAAAATGCATATACCGAATAGTAACTTCTACTAATAATCAATACTGTACCAACTCAGCTTGAATTAGATTCTAGGATTAAAGTATGTTATAGATTTATGTGTTAGCTTTCCGAACATTCAAACGGATCGCGTTTTCGTTTCCGGAAACTCCCGGAATTGCGAAAACACCGAGAACGCGTTTGTCTTTCGTACAGCTGACACTCAAATAATTCTCCAGAAAGTTACAGAATGAATTAGGCCTATTAATACATGTTTTTGGAAAGCTAACTTCAATACGCTTCTTTTAAAAAAATGTGAGATTAAACCGAGTTTTGAGCTAGAAGTTATGATATTTCTAAGTTAGGGCTGAAATTAAAAACGTGAATAAAAATCATGACGGATTTAGATAGTTTGAGCCAAAAGAATGCACAAATATATATCCTAATTAACCACAACAATAATAACACTAATAATATGAGGAACCACACTCACAAACTTGATTATATAATCATCATGAACCATTTATTACATATAAATATAGATACACTCTCATTACAATATATATACACACACATACACAAATCTATATATGTAACATGAACACATCTATAAGAGATACATGAATGAAATATAAAATATTCAAGAACACACTCAATACAATAAAAAATCTGAGAATAAATATAGAAATATAGATTCTAACAATTAACCCATCTCAAATGTGTCCAAATTTGGGGGTTTTCCACATGGACACATCACATATCATAGGACACCCTAAAATCTATAAAAGGACACAAATAGGACACAAGAAGAGATACAACAAGGGGGGTCATTCCTATGGGTTCATAACCTTCCTATATGCCATGGAAAATTAATTTAGGGAAGAAATATTACCTATTTTTGGAAGAACAATGGTAGAGGCTTCTCAAGAAAATGAAGAAGAAGGCTTGGAGAAGAAGAAGAAGAAGAAGAAGTGGCTAAGTATCAAATGAGATGAGGTGTCCTCTCTCCACATAGAGGCCGGCCACCTATAGCCCAAATATCCCCTTTATTAGTTTACAAGTTTGCCCCTCTAATTGTTTTATTAGTTCAAAGCAAGTTAGCTTAGGGTTTGGGGGTTAAAAACGTAATTCTAATTGCCCTAATTTGGTCTAACCTAACCAATGGGGTTATGACTAAACTCTCTAACTTAACTAATGGGATTGGTGGGCCATGGCTAATTAACATGTGGGTCCACTAAGGTCTAAACTACCCCGGGTCCCCGATACAAGTCGGAATGAGACGAAATTCGAACCCGACTCAAATAACCCAAAAGAATATCATAAAACATAAAATAAATCCAAAATTATTCAAAAATGCAAAATGACTAAAATATCCCTGTTCTTGAAAAGTGGGGGTGACAAATCCTGTAGCTAACGGCTTGGCTGAAGCGTTCAACAAGACCATCATTAAGCTCTTTAAGAAGTTTGTTTCTACCAACAAACGGAATTGGAGTGAAAAGCTTGGAGAATGTCTGTGGGCTTATCGTACCACAGTCCGCAATCCTACAGGCTGTACACCCTTTTCTCTGGTGTACGGTTGTGAAGCTGTCCGTCTTTGAGGATTGCCATCGCCAACGAACTTACTACAGAGAATAATGATCTCCTTCGACTTCAAGAATTGGAGGCGCTTGACAAGAAAAGGCTATTAGCTCAATAATACATCGAGTTATATCAAGCCCGTATCTCGAAGCTTTCAATTGCAAAGTTAAAGTAAGAGCATTCCAGAAAGGAGAACTGGTTCTTACAGTCAGATGTCCTATGACTATGACTCACATGAGTAAAGGCAAGTTCGATGCGAAGTGGGAAGGTCCTTATGTAGTGAGCAAAGTTTTCTCAAATGGAGCCTATCAACTCACAGAGATGGATGGCCGAGTTGCTATGTTGCCTATCAATGGCAAATTTCTTAAGAAATACTATATATAAAGATAAGGAGATTTTCGTGTAAATACAAACAGACAGAATGTAATAAAATCTCTTTTATTTCTCATAGTTCAGTACAAAGATCAAGGACGAGGACCACGGCCCTCCTTCTCGAAAACATAATCAGCGAAGGAGTTAAGGGTATCCTTGCCCGAAGATACCAGGAATTCGCAGGTGGCCATCCTCATAGCCTCTTCCTCCGCAGTCTTCCCCGGCTATACTAAGAAAGCAAGGATGTCTTGTGGTGGCTTCGACATAGACGAACCTTTGCCTACCTCTGTCTGACCCGGCAAATTTGACTCAGCAGGACGTGTCTCGGTGACATCCTCGATCTTTGGGACCACTCCCGTCTCCTTAGGCATTTCTTCCGAAGACATTTGCAAAGGAAAGAAAAAGGGTGAATGATGATTCCCAAAGGAATTACACATTATTTATAGACAGAATCGCCAGACATCTTCCCAAAGAAGTATGACCACTCAAGTTATACATCGATTCTTTTTTGTTTCATATACGAACCGACGTTTATTATCTTTTATATTACTCTTTCGTAAATAAATTCATGGATAATAAATTCCTCAAAATCCTATCAACTCATTTAAACTGTCATCATCCACCATCTTGGTCATCACACATCATATTTTTGAATCCTAGTTGATTCAGGAATAATCAATGACAAAGAAATCCCAGTCCATACTACTTCTTATAGAATCATCCTTAGAAATGATATTTTGATCTCATCATCCTGCCATTTGTCAGATGATAAAACATCTTTAGCTATCTGACTCTCAAAAGGATAGACAGCTTAAACAGTCGTCTCGTCACGTTTATATCACCTCTAGAGAATCTACTAAAACAAGCAACAATTCTTTTCTGAGAATCATACGCTAGGATCAAGTTATCTCTGTTAAAAGCATCGGCCTGCCAAAATGTCATAAGCATCAAATAGTTCTAAAAGAAGTATCTTCTACCAAAATTTCCATATCAAAATCATTCTTTCTATTTCCTTCATTTACAAAATCATGATTACATCCTCATGGAAGCCTATTATATTTCTTTGGTTTCTTTTCAAATCATAATGGAAATCTATTACATCTTAGATTTTTATCCTAATACAACAACGGTGACCTAATGGAGATCTATTACATCTCTGGATCTTCTTTATCGGGTTCGTTGTTGGTGGCAGTTCCTTGTTGTCTGAGCCTCAATGGCAAAAAGGGCAGCAGGAATCAATTCTGGTCTTCTCTCTCAGACGAAAGGAGAACCCCAGAGTTCGGCAGCTCGAAGACAAGCAGCTGCCAATACAACTCGTGGAGGAGCTGCGGCCTACCATGGAATCTAGGAATACATCCAGCATTGGGATAAAATTCCTAGTTCCGCCGTAAAAGGAACTCTTCTACCCAACTTCTTGGGTTAGAGTTGCCTCCACCGTTCAACTCTCCGTGTGTACAGGCTCTTCCCACAATCTGAGGAAGACCCTTCTACACCATGGAGAGTCCTGAGTTGTCTGATTTGCACGTCAAAAGCGCATGAGCTGCCTGATGTGCGTGTCAGAGGAATGCTTCCCACAGCATCCAAATCGCTAATGCCAATTCTGAAAAAGTTCGTCAGCCAAGCTTCTGCAAAGATCAGCAAAGAAAGAGAAATTAGTAAACTAATCAACAGAAGTGTCATGATCAACTCGTGCACCCTGTTCGATCAAATACAGGTGCTCGCACACGATGAAACCCGCATCTTGTAGTAATTAGAGTAATTTCATTTTTGTGAAATATTGAATTTTTCCTTGTTGCAATGGATAAATATTTGTTAAACTAAATTAATATCATATTTATTATTATTGTTATTATTGGTTCAAATTATTTTCAAAATATAATAACTTGGTTTTTGGTTGTTGTTAGCCTGACCCGAACCTGACTTCGAGGCCGGTTTCGGTTACCGTCCCGAATCTCTTTCCTAAATCCTTAATTAATATTTGGACCTAAAATTATATATAACATATATAATTATAGTTTAGGAAAAAGAAAAGAAAACATTTAAACCCGAAACCCAAACCCAATTTTCTAATTAAAGGGAAAAAATGACAACCCATACCTGTGCACACTTTCCCCCCTTTCTCTCTCACACGTCTCCCTAAAAATCCTCTACCAGCTACCATCTTTCTCTCCAAGCTAGAAGAAACCACCACTTCTCCTATAACAAAAACTCCCTCTCCCCTTTTATCACATCACATCCTCTCATTCTCTCCTCCTTCCCATACTCCACAACCCTCCACCTTTCCCACAGGCCAGTACCCCTCTCACCACTCCGATCCGCGACCGCTTCCGGCAGTCCGTGCGCCATCCTCGGTCGTGCCCTACCGACACCCGACTGATGCGTGCTGCACCGCCAGCCAACCCCTCTTCCAGCCAGCGACCCTCGGTCGACCTCCGTGCCTTCCCGCAGCCCGCGCCGCCCTTGGCCAGCGCCGTATGCCTTCGCACTGGCATCCCGACCGGCCAGCGCCTCCAGCGTGCCCCCTGTCCGGTGCTCCTCCCGCGACCCACGACCAGGCATACACCCCCGCGTGGCCAGCACCTGTCCGGCGCCCTTCCGGCCTCCCTCGTTTTGCCGACAACGACTTTGCGACACAAAAGCTCCTGCGTTCTGATTGTCACCGCCCTTGGCGCGTACGGACTGCACTCCGCTCTTCCGCATCCTTGCCAGCATTGGGTACCTCCTTCGTCTATGGTATCCTCATCTTCCTTCTCTCCCTTTGGAGCTAGTAGAGTTAGCTCCATGGTTTCTAGAACAACCATGCATGGGTGTAGATGGGTAAAATATTGGGTAGTAGGTTGTATGTACTGTTTTCTTAGCAACGCATGAATTGAGAGGTTACAGTAATAAGCAATGCATAGTGCATTGGAGAGAATAGAGGTGTAAGTATACTTGTATGCTTGCATGGGTTGGATGAGTGTCTTTGTTTGACTTATAGATAACTGTACCCTCCTCTCTCTATCTATATATCTAAACACAATAATATTCCATATAATAATGTCTCTCTCTTTCTCTCTCTCTCTGACTCTTTCAGAATTTTTAAAATGAGTTGCATTTTGCATTAGAACCCTTCCCCTTTCTCATATTACATATCTAGTTAATATGTAGTACTCATGTGTATACTTTATATAAATACTAATATCCAATGACTTTCTTAATACTAATTATGATACAACTGCTTGGTATTAACAATATTATGATTTGTTAGGCAATAACTAGTTAATATACTATTTTAATAAATGACAGCTTTATTAGAAAAATTATTTTATCTATTATTATACGCGATTTAAAGTACTAAATAATCTAAAATATGACTAGGATTTTATTACTAGAGATTGCAACTAGCACACCTAGAATGGCATCATCTATGGTTCTAAGTCAGTTCTCAACTGTAGGATTTCCAAGGGCGGTACTAACTTCTTCCTCGGAACCGACACCCTACTCCAGTCATACAAGTCAAGGCAAGTTACGGTTATGTATTCTTGTATTTTACTTAGTAATGTTCAGCTGCATGTTAAACCACACTGTTGACACGGAACTCTATCTTAGGGTTCAAATTACTGATTGATACTGATTGTGGAACTCTTTCTTGGAGTTCAAATACTGATTGCGGGACTGGGAGAAATAGTGTAGCGTCTATGACCAATACTCCAAATGTCATAATTGTGTGAGCTTACCCCTCCTACACACGGGGATAAGCCGTATCATATCAATAGGATACTACTGTATAACCCAAGCCGGTCATAGACGGTTACATATTTCGAATCACATTACTGTATTGATAAAACTGCTAAAAAATATTGTTTTAAACTGTTTAGCCTGTACTTTTCAATTATTATTTGAAATATGAGATTCATATTCCTTCTTGCTCCCTCCTGACTGGAGACCCAATATTTTAGGTGTCTTTGACGATTGCTGAGCTTTAGTACATAGCTGCTTTGACCCGGTACTCTACCCTACGATGATACCGGAGTCTTCTTTGGAGGATGCTGATCTGGAGACTGATGAGCCGGATGTTTAGATAGTGCTTTTCTTTCTGCATTTTCTTTATTTGGATTTTGTAGTTTCCTTTCAGCTTTTCCATTTTCAGTTGTACTTCTGAATATTTATTAAATAAAGTTTCAATTCCCGAATATAATTGTTGTGACAAATGTACATATGTTGTTGTGGGTACCTGCACTGGAACAGCTTATTGCCGCCGTCTCACAATGGTACAGGCTGGGCATGATCCGGTTCGACCCATTAACTTGGGATCGGGTTGTGACACACACTCTATTCAAACAAAGACAGGCGCACCCTGTTTAGCCAAAGACAAACGCGCCCAGTCAGTCAAAGACATGCGCATCTTGATCGATCAAAGACAGGCGCGCCCTGTTCAATCAAAGATGGGAGCACTATGTCCTATCGAAGATGAGTGTACCCTGTTTAGTATCCTGATCAATCAATAAAAAGAAAAAGAAATAGGCGCACCCTGCCCCCTTCATACAAATCAAATGCCCGATGTCAAACGGTTTTAGTGAAAAGTGACGCACGTAACACGGTGTTTGAGTGATGATCATGTACAGAAAAGCTACTGTGTTATGTGGGACTCACCATCGAGATCAAATGGTTTGGTGCTGAGGGTTGTCAATATCATGAAACATGACGAACCAATGCCTGACGACACAGTGCACAGGGGAACGACATCAAAAAGGATCGCTATCATCAAATTCTCGTCGGGTGATGAAATCTTGCAAAGAGCCATCATCGGAGAAGAAGAGAAGTAAAGGAATGAGAATGCATAAACATTCTTCATCTCGGCTATTTATGGAGAGTAGCAGGAGTGAATGGTGAATTTATTTTTGGTAAAGTCCAAATAAAGAGGATCCTTAACCGTGTGTTGGCTGCCACGTGTTTATCAAATAGACGAGCCTTGAATCAGTCAAAGGGGCATGTTGACGCGTGCCACTTGAGTATCACACGAACAAAAGCAAAAGAGACAAAATTTCATTTCATAAAAAAAAGAAGGGAGAAAGAGGGAACATGCCCCTACAGACAAGTCGAGCATCACAATACATTGGAAAAACTAAAAAAGGTGACGCTCCTTCAAATCACATCATTTCTTTTCTCCTTCACCAGTCTGACGAAGAGCAGCACCTAACTCGCGCATATCATAGATTTCTGAACGACGCATCAGACGAAGGAACCCTTCTGCGTCGCCGTGCCCTTCAGTAGAAGGCAAAGGATCATTGTTCAAACGATCGAAGACCGACAGGGTTAGTCCAAAGCATTGCAAGAGATTCTTTGCCCACAACGATTGGTCAGCCTCAGACAGGATTGTGGGTACAGTGTCAGACTTTGTCACCTGAGTTTTTGCCTCAGCATTAATGCCGGTCGTCATCTCTTCCTTAGGCGCCATGAGAAGTGCAAAAGCACAAGGACTTTCCCTAAGTATATATATTGCCAACCAACGTTCTATATTCCACATGGGAAATTGAAACCTCATTAATAAGTTTTGGGAAGTCGAAGAGGAGTTCAAATATTTTCAAGAAAAATCTAATCGGGTGAAACAGTTGAACATTAAATGTCACCCAAGTTAAACTCTTCATATTCAAAGTATTTCGAAACTTTGAAGTCATTTCAAGTTTTGAAAACTTTGAAGGGGGTCTTGTAGATCCTGACAATCGATGGGCGCCCCTTATCCAGCAATCTGCCATCAAAATATACAATATTATCTGAGTGGGCGCCTGAGCTAGGGTGCGCCATCATCTGGGTGGCGCCATGGTCAGGGTGTGCCATCATCTGAGTGGCGTCATTGTAGTGCCCCGCTCCGCGAAGGCACTAGATAAGAGAGAAATCGGATTGCTGGCTCTGCATCAGAAGACGATTAATCTGGGTGAGTAGACAAGTCTCATTTTCTGATTCGCTTACGCCTAATAAGAATCTGAGTATTGATTGATTGTTATTGCTAATACAAAAACAGTAATCTTAAGTATGCTTAAAAGAGACCGCCTGGCACAGAGAACACGGCTTGACCGTGCACCGAAAAGAAGAAGATGGAATTGTTATATGTACTTGATTGATACATGATGGATTCATTTGATATTGCATTTGCATCGAGAATCCACTTAGTGACGAGCTGAACCCTAGAGAGTCACAGCGGCTAGCGACGAGCTGAACCCATGCGAGTCACAGCGGTTAGCGACGAAGCTGGACCAAAGAGTGTCAAAGCGGCTAGCGACGAGCTGAACCCATGCGAGTCACAGCGGTTAGCGACGAGCTGAACCCGTGGGAGGTGTTTTACTTAACAAAAAGCCTTTACAACTTCAAGAAAAGAAAACGAGAAAAAGTACAAAAGTACAAATTTGATTCTGGGAATGTATTGCTATGGAAGTCTGATTCACAAATGATCACTTTGTTCCTTGGACCACACAACGATGTTGAAGAAACTTGCTGTCTTGAGGAAGAAGGAAGAACAACTGAAGAACGGAGACCTTAGAAAGGTATCGACAAAGTTGGCACTGATGGCACAAGTCGAATGCTTTCCTGCTCTACTTCACTTTGTTCTTGAGAAGAAGAAGTAAAAGAGAACACTCGGGAATTATAACAATTCTTTGATTCTCTCCGTCAGATTCTGTCCTTTTGCTGTCAAAATTATTGCCTATTTATAGGTTTAAGTCTTCCGAGAAATAAGCAGCAAAATAAGGCCATTACGCATATTACGCATGCAAATGCCATACACGATCTCATTTAGAGCTTTACGCAAGTGCCATGTGTCCCACATACTGCTAACTGCTCGGCTCAACACAATGCAAGTATTTTGGAAGCTTTACGCAGACAATGCCACGTAGCCCACATATATACAACTGCTCAGCACGATCATATTCAGAGTCTTACGCAGACGCCATGTGTCCCACGTACTGTAAAAACATAATCTCGTACGCGTGTATCCTGCCACGTACCCTATAATTATGGTAATTTACGTACAGAAGAAAAAATGATTAAACTCAATTAATGCTCCCCTGCGTATAGTGGCTAATCAGCCTTGGGTATTAAAATAACCCAAATAAACTAATACGCGTATACTTAAGAGTGGCTAATATAGCCTTAAGCATTTAATTAGCTTAAATAGACTCTTGCGTATAGGGGAAAATAATTGAGCGTAATACTTCTCCTCTGTTAGTACACTAACCAATGAATATTGAGTTACGTGAGATGTGTTTCGTAAACAGTGAAAACCATCATCATAGCTGTCTGCGTATCTTAAGAAATCTCAGCTGTGTAAAGCTTTTATGTATAAAATAGCATTTCCTTGATTCCAATATGTCTCTCCGTCTTTTGTGCCATTAAATGTCAGAGAAAAGAATAATGGCTGTCAGATCCCATATCTCTGCATTAAATGTAGAGATGACAGCCTGTCCCTACTGCGTAGAAAGAATAGGACAGGTGGCGTCTGCGTACAACCCCTGAGCAACCATTGCGCGCGTAGAGTAAAATAGGACAGCTGGCGTCTGCGTACAACCCCTGAGAAACCAGTGCGCGCGTACAAACCGATTTAGCTTTATAAACTATGTTGACTCAGTTTGACCTGCGTACAACATATTTTGGCTTGGCTTTTGCGTAGAAATAGCTAATTTATTTTTAGCTTCTACAAGACCCCCTTCAAAGTTTTCAAATATGTTAAAATATTTGAAATACTTTGAAATAGAAGCGTAAAACCAGGGATTTTAACAACTCTTGCGTACAATTCGGGATACCAACAATCCTTGACCAATTGTGTATAGTTCGGGATAGTAACCGTCACTTTTGCAAGATTTTCAAAACTTTCTTCTATAAATAGAACTCCATTTCAAAAAGAACTTTCGCTTATTATCTGAAATTTCAAGAGTGCATCCTCTTTTCTCAAAAGTTTTGTTCTTCTTCTTCCTAAAAAATCACTCCATCAATGGCTCCAAAAAGCAAGACTGTCGCCGGTAAGGGAAAGAAGAGGGCAACTGCAGCACCGCCGACTGATCACGTCGAGACGACCACTCTGCAATCGGAAGAAACTCCAGAGATTCTCCCAATTGTGGCTCATCCTATAAGAGGTAGGAATCTCTTCGACTTGATCATCATTGGGGACGAATCTTTGATCAGAGTGTAATCAATGAGGATGACGAGGATAACAATGGACAAATTAAGAACTTAACCATCATAAACCCTGAAACTCTCGCCCACGCTGTGTTAGCGTAGAGATTTGGGAAAATAATGATGCCCACGTGTATACGTGTCAGCATACAAAAATATCAACACAATACGCCCACGTGTATACGTGTCAGCGTAAAGTGTTTATTCATGAAATACGCACACATAAAAATGTGTAAGCGTATAGCCTTTATGCGCAGATATAAAGACTATTTAATGTGAATTAATTCAGTAATTTGCATAAAGCAAAAAATGAAAACTTGAATCTTTATGCACAAACTTGCGTATGACCATCTGTATAGATATCTGCGTAAGAATAATCTGCGTAAAGTTGTCTGCGTAGACACTGCGTAGAGTCATCTGCGTAAGGCTGTCTGCGTAAAGTTGTCTGCGTAGACACTGCGTAGAGTCATCTGCGTAAGGCTGTCTGCGTAGAGTTGTCTGCGTAGACACTGCGTAGAGTCATCTGCGTAAGGCTGTCTGCGTAGACATTGTGTAAAGTCATCTGCGTAGAGTAGTCCATTTAACCATCTGCGTAAGAGATTTTGGCTATTTGACTAACTTTATCATCTCTTTCATTGCAGTAAATCTACAAATTCATCCATTGGCAGAAATATTTGGTTCTCCTTGTGGAATTATGGGCTCCAATTATCTGGAAGATTTGTCACATGTTAACTTCCCACAGACCAATCCAATTTATCCTGAAGAAAGGAGTAATTTGATCACATCACAAGGGGAGAGGATGTTGTTATCTTTGATGAATGGGGAAATATTGATGTCTCTAACTTTAGAGCAATATTTAAAGCCTTCATTTTTATTTGGAGATGCAATTGATCATGAATCCCAAATAAACCCAAAGAAGGAGTCCTGGGTATTCAAATTTGAAAATACGGCAATGTACCTCCCCGAAATGAATAGAGACTATCCAATCGCTGCCTTTTTTCATGCTACTCATCCCAGAAGAATGGCATGGAATCTGACTCCTTATACAAACGGCAAGCCTGGCAAAATAGTATTCAGAAGAGAACAGGCTAACTATATGGGATACTTCACCAGTACTAGTTATGGAGGCGTGGTTCCGTTCCAAGGGTTAATGCCTGGAGCAAATCCCAGTGAAGACTCTTCCTTGATCCAACCAGTCCAGATAAAAATGAACATAAACCGGTTTATGAATAAAGGGGTATTATATCCTTCAGGGAATCCTAGACTCCAAGGATGGATGAATCCTCAGAATAAGAATTGGATCATGTTGACAGCCTGGGTATTGAAGTATTTTAAATCAGAGCTGCAGACCATTGGACTATATAATGCAGTTACTGCTACTAGTCAAGGAATCCATATAAATCACAATTTATTCCTGGCTCTGGTAGAACTGTATATCAATTCCACTGGTACTATCTCGACTCCGATTGGTGAAAGGGTTTGCACTCCATGAAATGGAGTATATTTCAAGATTACCAATGGGAGAACTTCCTTATGAGGAGTATACCCCTACCAACCAAGAATTAGCAGAGATTCAGAAACAGAATCCTCAGTTGGTTGAAGTATATCAAGAATTAATGTGTCACTATCTGACTTGTACTGCCATGTATGAAAGTCCTTCAAATTTGGCCTATGTCAATAAATGGACAACATATTTATTCTATCACAAGAATAGACTTCTCAAGGAAGATGGAGAGAGGTTCCAAGAGAACAAGTCTCAAATTGTCAATCTTATGACCACAATGCCTGGGGATGTAATAGCTGCTTTGATGAATCAACACAGATCCCTGACAGATATCTATCATCAAAAACTGGTGACTTTCCAGCAGGAATAGAAACCTCAGTTATCTT
>JANAVB010025176.1:0-48610 GCA_029216955.1 Iris pallida
TATGATATTTGTTAAATTTTTGATAAATTATATTAAAAGTAACATAAAAATTTGAATATAATTTGGAAAATGTTTAAAAATACTGTAAATATTAGAAACATGGTTAATATGGTAAATTGTCACAATAAAAAAACTCGTTCTCTTCGAAAATATTATCGAAAAGTAAAAAAATATTCATTAAAAACCCATAAAATTTTTTTTAAAAATAAGTGAGCAGTAGGCGTTCAATACAACTTAAATCTAAAAAAAATTAATGAGTGAAATATGCGTTAAAAAAAATTAGTGAGCAACATCCATTAAAAACCAAAAATAAATAAATTAATTAGTAAGCAACATACGTTAAAATCCCAAAAAAATTCGATTACTGAATAGCAACATACATTGTAGCAGGCGTTAAAAATCAAAAAAATATTAAATTGTGAAAGCCTGATTAAATGATATTCAGATTTTTTTTAACATGCTTTAATATTAAATGAATAAATGATTTGATATTAGACTGACCATGCTTTAATATTTTTCTCAATAGAATAGTGGGTCATTATATTCATTAAAAGTCAAAATGATATTACTTAAATTTTCGATAAATGATATTAAAATTAACGTAAAATTCGAATATACTTTGTAAATGATATTAAAATACTGTAAATATTAGAAAGATGGTTAATATGACAAAATATCACAATAAAAAACCATTCTCTTCAAAATATTATTATTTGAAAAGTAAAAAAATATTAACGTTAAAACCAAAAGATTTTTTTAACTAAGTGCAGTAGGCGTTCAATAAAACTTAAAACAAAAAAAAATTAATGAGTGAAATATGCGTAAAAATAAATAAATTAGTGTGCAACATGCATTAAAACCAAAAATTAATTAATTAATTAGTAAGCAACATGCGTTTAAAATCCAAAAAAATTACAATAACTGAACAGCAACATACGTTAACAGTAGCGTAAAAATCAAAAAAAAAATAAATAGTGAGTGAGCATCAGCGTTAAAAAAGAAAATATTTGGAATCACTGTCTTCTAAAATACATGGATCCTATGTTATTAGATAAAATTGAATTAATAAAGTAAACGATTACTTGATGGCATATCGTTACCAGCAGGGTTATAGCAGCCGGGTGAAAAATGTAAGTGAGCAGGTTAATGTAGGAAAAAATATGCGTTAATGTAGGGTAGAAAATATGCGTTAATGTAGGGTAAAAAATATAAATGTTGAATGTACAATGTCCAACAAATTACGGTAATCTAGGAGGAATTTTTTGATAAAGTGAGCAGGTTAATATGACTTGCTATATGAGGTAAAGCCAAAGTCAAAGTAACACCTTTCAAAATTTTTAATGCAATTGTTTGAAATGTATTGATACATATTATGTATTGTAGAAGAACCCATGAGCCTTTACAATCGTGACGGTATCGTAGGATACATGTGTATTCCACGATATATACACGTGTATTCCGTAATATGTAGGAGTACAGCTTATCGTATTTTGGATATGGAGCATGATAGGTTAAGTGCACATCTTTTGGCTATAAGTAGGGAAGTGGTTTGCTCTCTTCAAACACCCTAAATCTTTTTTTGCATAAAATCTGAGAAAAAACCCAGACTTCCTCATGGCGGCCGCTTCTCTTCCTGCTCTTTGATTCTCCATGAGGACTACACCATTGAGACTCTTGCAAGCCCTCCAATTTTCAGGTGAAGCGGCATGTCTCTATTGCATCCCAACAAGATTCTATTGTTTCATCTGGGCCAAACATGCCAGTTACATTACTTTGAAGCCCTGGCGTAGCCAGGATTTAGGTACAACGGCATCAAAATCGACTAGTAAATTTTTAATTCAAATAAATTATAAAATATAAAGAAAAATTGTATAATTTAGCACCAAGTCCTATTTTCTATACGTAATCTTGGTTTTCTATTCTAGTTTTCCTATTGTAGCTGCTCTTTTTTTCATTCAGTTCAAAATACCATCAGCATTAAAGTAAATATTTCTAACCCAATATAATCAAAACCTTAACTTCATTGTTATTCTAGTCAAGTCATACAGGTCTTTTTAATCAATTCAAACACTTGATCGAGGAGATTCAGTGTATCTTAAAATCCATACTTAAATCATATAATTTTGATCATGAACATAGCCATCCTAGGATTTATGATGATTAAATATATATTTTAAGTAAAACAAGATTAAAATATTCCATTTCCATCTACTAATTTACTTTGACTTCGTATTTTCTTAATTCAAGAATATTATTGTCACGACCCGCACCCGAATATACACGTACGAATACGTGAGCCACGCCCACCTACTTGCAGTATCGGCGGTAGAGCGCTGTCAAGTACCCGATACTAACTACAATATCGAAAAGATCTATCACTATAAAGGTACTCATATCACATCACAAATGCTAAGGAAAATAATACAAGAAAATACATTCATTAGAACAACTAGAATCTATATAATATCAAATGAGACAAGAAATGAAATGGAGGAAATAATAACAAAACTAAAATAATACCAGACCTAGAACTCTGGAGACAACTCAAGGTGAAAGAATATCGAGATCTGCCTCAGCTAGCATCATCCTGTAGTCCAATAATGATGGCATAAAAACTCCTAAAAATATTATCAACATATCCAGTCAGGATGGAAACGAGTACATAAACTAACACAGTTCCATGTGAATTGACAAATTCTATAAGAGACATTATAATGAAATACAAGATAAAATATCAAGACTGAAATAAAATAGGATATGTAAAACTGAATATCATGTCAGGATGAAATACATGAATGTAGAACAGTACAGGAGTATCTGATGTTTAATGTAAACATAAAACGGTACCTTGAGATATTAGAGCGTTATGTGATCGATTTAGAACTTGCACAAAATATGCCTGGCTAGTCATACGTGAGATGTATGACTAAACTTGGCTAATCATACATGGGTTGTATGATTAACACTCACATGAAACATGAATGGTGGGGTATGATCATAACCTCTAATAACTCCCTATCTCCGTGTAGTATATGGATCCGGACATGTCACGTTTATGCAGATTCTCTAAGAGGGTAGCAAATCCCTTAGGAATCGGCGTCTATACAAGTACAAGAAAACAAGATCGAAAAAGTACCAATGTACCATGGTAACCTTAGGAATGGCGTATATGGCAGATCCGACGTATACTAGTCCATGTATTGTCGTATCAGGAATCAAGTAAAATACTACAACTGAATCGAATATAGCAGATATCAAAACAATAAAAACTATCAGAGAATGTACTCGCCTGCTGTCCTGAGCATAAGTGAGGGTCTATGCCTGAAATGACGTCACAGAGACCTAACATGAATTTACAGGGTTACTTAGTGTTCTAGAGTAAACAATATATATATATATATATATATATATATATATATATATATATATATATACATATATTATCTATGCAAAAAAAAAATATACATTAATTCTATGCTTCTAGGCCTATCCTAGGTCAAACTCAGTCAAACTAAGTCAAACTGGGTCAAAGGTTGACTTACAGTTGACTTTGGTCAACTGGTCAACTCCTAGTCCACTCTAGGTTAAACTAGGTCAAAGCTAGTCTCTATAATCATCCACATTGTCAACTGGTCAATTTCAGTGATATGAAATCACTGGAATCAACGGATCTCAATTTCGATGCACGGATCTCAAAATACGAACCAAAAAGAGAAGGATTATAACAAATGGTGATAGATAAGGGAAAAGTCTACAGATGTTGTCGGATGATGAAACAAATATTGCCAATGTGTCCGAATGGTCAAAATAGCTAGAATACCCTACACATAAGTCCAATTTGGACACAGAGGCAAAAAGATAATTTCGGATAACGTGCTAGGATAAAAGTTCTCAAAACCTAGCAAAATATATGTCCACGAATCCTGAATAACAATACAAACTCAACGGTATATCCGAAATTGGATTCCGATGGTCCGATCTCAAATTGGTCCGTTGATCCGGATATTGGAATCTGATTTGCACGGAAATGCATGCTAGAACCGAAGTCCACTAATTTTAGCAAAGTATATGTCAACGAGTCCAGAATGACGATAAACTCAACGGTATATCCGAAATTAGATTCCGATGAGCCGATCTCAAAATGGTCCGTTGACTAGGACTTTAAAATTCCGATTTGCACAGAAATACGTGTCGAAATCAAAGTCCACTAAATCTGGCAAAGTATATGTCAACGAGTTCAGAATGACAATACGAACTCAACGGTATATCCGAAATTGAATTCCGATGAGCCGATCTCAAAATGGTCCGTTGACTCGGATTGTGGGGCTCGCCTTGCACCGAAATGCATGCCAGAGCCCACGTCCTCCAAATCAAGCAAACTTTATATGAATTCGTGCCAGAACGATGCCATGAGTCTACTGGTGGTGTCAAAAATTGAATCCGGAGTCCCGAATTCAAAATTAGGATTTTACAAGTTGGAAATTACGAATTCGGAAGGCCAACTTTGGCGTCAAATTCAACCAATCAAACAAGCTCACAATGAAATAAAACTTAAGGGACATGAGAGGATTATACCAGCTGTGCACAGAAACTAGTGGCACGCCAAACGGAGCTGCAACGACGGAGATAGGAGTCCACGAAGTTGGCTCCACAAAACTGTCCAAAATATACATAATTTAAAGGGTCAACTTGGTGGCCGATTTGATCTAACAAACGACAAAATTAACGGTTGAAACTTGACAGGGGTGAAGGGGTATATACCGAAATAGAGACGGAAGAAACGATCGACGAGCCAATGGTCAAATTTTCCAGAAAACGTACGCAAACTTGCTGCGACGAAACACTAATTCTGAGTTCAAAAACTCGCGCGCGTCGACGGGATCTCGTCCAAAACGCATAAATCGACTCTGTCTTGCGTCGAAGATGACGGGGACACCCCAGGGTGGTTCATCGGGGTTCGTCAGGGCTGAGGGTGGCCGACGGCGGTGGTGGCCGCTGGCATGCGGTGGTGGCGCGACAGCCACTGCCGCTGCTGCTGCTACGCCGCTGCTGCGTTGCTACTGCAGCCGCAGCTGCTCGAGGTGGCGACGGCCCGACTGTGGTGACGTGGGGCGCGCTCCCGGCTGCGGCAGCAGCAGCCCATGGCTGCTGCCATGGAGGAGGGGGAGGAGATGAAGGAGAAAAAGAAGATGATGATGGGGGTGGAGAATGATGGTGATGGTGGTGGAAATGTCTTGAAGAAGAAGAAGAAAAGTATGGAGGAGGAGGAGATGTAAAAGAAAAGAGAAGGGGGTGCTTGTCGGCAATGATGGTGATGGGGGTGCTGGTATGGTGTGGGAAGGCGAAAGAGTGTGTGTTATCGAAGAAAGGGGGTGTGGTGTTTGTGAGTGTTAGAGGGGAGAGAGAGAGAGAGAGGGGGAAATTATAAGAAAAAGAGAGAGAAAGAGAGAGAGAAAGTTAAGAGAGAGAGGTCGGCTGGGGGGTTGTATGCTGATGGTGATGGAGGGTGTTGTGTGTGTGAGTAGAGAGAGAGACATATATTATATATATATATTATTATAAAGAGAGAGAAAGAGATATTTATTAAAGAGGGAGAGAGATAATGAAATATCTACACAATTAGAGAGAAAAATTTGTATGGGTTGTTTGGGTAGTCGTGAGAGGGGCCTACATGGAATTGGGTTGGGTGTTGGATCAAGTTTGGGCTAAGGTTTGATCATAATTATAAATTTAAATCATTTATAATCATGGATGAAATAGGTGCACACGGGAGATCAATTAGGTGGCACGCAAGTAGCACGTGCATAGTAGACTCAAAATAGATCAGAACCATATATTGGGTCGATTAAATTGGATCAATGTCGGCCCCGAAATTAAATTGGAAGTTGGATCAGGTTTTACGGTAGATAATCAATTGGCCTAAATTGACCCGAAAGTTGCGCGATGCAAAAAGAGCACAAGAGAACAAGTTTGGGTGGGACATGATATATCAAAATAAAGATAATCTTGTCTACTACAAACTCATGAAGGAAGTTTCCCGAGATTGACATCTCTGACGCTCCAGAAATCAAAGTCACGGAAAGGAGCATTAATGATAATTAAATAAAAATGAATTAGTGAAAATAATTCATTTAGAAAATTTAAAAAATTCCTAAAATTTAGGGGGCTCACAATTATACTAGACAATTGTATTTCATCTAAGAGCAAATTAAATCTTGTCATCTAAGAATAAATAAGGACAAAATCAATTAGAACATGGATCAATTGTATGATAAATTATTTCAAAAAATTAGGAAAAATATTAAATATATTTAGAGGTGTGACATGATAAATGATTATGGAGAGAGACGCGACAATCGAGAGATGTGACACGACGAGAGAGAGAAAGAGAGAGAGATAGACGTGTGTCTGTGTGTGTGTGTATATATATATATATATAATATATATATATATATATATATATATATATATATATATTAATTTTTGTTTTTTGAGTGGGGTCATATGACCCTACTTGTCCTATTCTAGGTCCGCCCATGCTTTGAAGTCATTCCTGAGTATCCTTACTTCCAGAATTCTGAATAATTTGTTAAACGATGGACAACTTACTACGTACAAGCTACTTCCTCTCGCTAGCTTTCCCTCAGCCCGGGGATGCATGGATTGCTAGCTCCTCCACCCCAGCCGAGTTTGCCATTTTCAAAGTACTTTTCAGTTCATTATAATTCTTCTTTCCTTCCTTCCTCTAAGCAAGGACGGAGCCAGCATTAAAATTAGGGTATGGAGGGACCATACTACAACATATAGAAATCATTAAAGTTGTCATGTTAATTGGACTTCAATAGCAAAAATATACTAAGGCCTCGTTTGGTTCGCCGAATGGAAGGGAAAAGAAATCAATTCCTTGGCATTTTTTTTCCTTTGGAAAATTAAGATTCTCATTGATTTTTCTTTTCCATGTTTGGAAATGCCAAGAAATTTGGAAAGAAAATGAATACTTCAATGTGGGAAAGTGATTCCTTGCTTGGATGGATGTAATCAATTTTTTTTCTAATTTTTCTTCCATTGGGAATCACTTTCGTTTCCTCCTCAATTCCTTTGGCACTCAAATATAGGAAAGTAATCACTTTCATTTCCCACCCCGAAGATTCCGCGAACCAAATGAGGCCTAAACTCAAACAAGAATGAGTAAAAAAAAAAGCCAATATTTTCATATTGTTACAAATGAGAAGCAAAACATTATATAGATACACTTGAGCTATAGCTTATTCTCTATACATTAGAGGGTCAAACTAATATATTGTAAACTTGTAAAAAAAGTTATATATAGTAATCAACATTTTAAAAAAAATTGTTAGGGGGGGAGGGGGGTCGTGGCCTCCCTTGGACCCTATATAGATCAGCCCCTGCCTCTAAGCCCATTCTCATATATAATTACTTTTATTCATCCTATTCAAAGATAATGAAGAAAAAGAAGAGCAATAATGGTTCACGTACGGTTGAACCACCTCCAAAGAAAACTTTAAGTATGCAAGGGCAACCAGAAAATTCTGGTTACGGTGGACTAGGTGTGAGCTGATTCATCTATTCTACTATATAATAGGAAAACTTGGTGGTGAAACTTTTGAATTCCTAAAATACCCTTGAGTATTTTATATTCATGATGTTATTATGTCAACTTTCATGTCATTTATGTTTAAGAGTCAAACAATAAAGTTTGCAATGCAGAGACCAAAACTAATTATCTACATTAGGTTTTGGTTTAAAAAATTATTTAAGAGAATGTCCATCACAATGACATTTTTTCTATTAAAAAAAGCGTCCTTTGAATGGACGTTTTAGTAAAACACATACATTCTAATGTGTGTGTGTGTGTTTGTGAAAATAAAAAAATTGTAAGAAAAATATACTTTGGTAGGACTTTTTGCACATAAAACACTCATCCAAAGGATTTATTTTAGCAGGATACTCCCTTCTGATGGATGTATTTGGGCACAATTTAAAAAAAATTTGTATAAGTTATGCAACATTGATATGACTATCATAATTAAATACTATGGGTGTGTTTGATTGCAAGGTAAAAAATATGTGGAAAAGAAATTAGTTCCATGGAATTATTTTCCTAGGAAAAAAATTCCATGAAAATTTAAAAATTTTCATGAAAAACTTAATTTGGGTGTTTGATTGTCATTACTTTCCACGGAAAATAGTTATTTTCCATGAAAAATAATATTTTCCTATGGGTTTGACAAGTTTTATTTCCACCATTTTTGAAGAAAATATGAAAAATGATAGTTTTTTGGAAAAATAATTCCATGGAAAATATAAGCTATCAAACACTACAATTGGTGGAAAATTTGTGGTGAAAATATTTTTCATGGAAAAAAAAGCCCAATCAAACACAGCCTACAAGTATTTTTATTATAGTCCTATGAAACATACTCCCTTTATTCTCTTACGAGAATACTGCGAATCCACTTCGCCTATGCATGAGAGCTCCTATTTCTCCATGTATCAATGAGAGGATGTTATCCAGTGGAATGGACTTACCACATGATGTTGGATTATATCTCGTTTTCGGTTGAGCACTCAAAGGGAGTGGCAATAGTGTTCTCACATCGGATAGGAGGTGGGATCGTGAGGTGTAGATAAATAGAATTGGTTCATGTCTTATATGACAATTCTTTTTTAAGACTTACGGGCCCAATTCATTATCGTACCTCATGGAATAACTCTGATGATTCGGATCACACAGTATTTCCAACAAGTGGTATCAGAGTTCATGGTTATCGGACTGATTTCATGTGTACACACCCGTGGCAGTTGTCAGGGGACTAATAATTAGCATGTTTGTTGCTGAAATATCATTCTTGTAGGATAATAGTCGCATATCCTTTCCAGTAGGGTGTCCCAACATTTGATGCTACGAGTGAAGCTTTTTGCTATGTTGGTTGTTGCGTTTGTTGGTTTAGTAGAGATATTATTGTTCTCTTTTCCTCCAAAAATACTGAAATTAAAATGTTCTCTAGGCCACTAGTGAAGCTGTACTAATAAGCTTCCAATTTTATGTAAAGTTGTAGTATATTGGTACTTTCATTTTGGTGTCAAGGTATGCAACTGCCACACCATTGCCTCCATCAGTTCTCAACCATGGCATTGAATGACAGGTATTCCATTTGATTGCTTTTAGAATTTATTTTTGTATTATTTTAGTTCTAAAAATTCTGAACTTTGATAAATCCTAACTAGTAAGTTCTGATTATAGGGGATAGGTATCTTGTTGGATGGATTATTTGGAATAAATAGCAAATGGGTTGATCCCCATGATCTTAAATCCTAACTTGTTAGATTATATTTGTAACTAATGTAAATATGGCCCATAAGTCGAGTCGTGTAGACACTATATATATTGTAAACAGTCCTCATCAATGAAGGCAAGGCATTATTATTTCCTACATGGTATCAGAGCCTCCCGAAAAACCCTAGCCACCATCTCCCGAAAAACCCTAGCCACCATCTTCCTTAACGCGCCCGACCGCCGTCTTCCTAACCGCGCCCGACCGGGAGTCAGCCGCGCCCGACCGCGCCATCTCCTGTCACGCCCCAGAACCAGAATACTGGAGAGCGGAGGAA
The DNA here is from genome assembly GCA_029216955.1 of Iris pallida. NCBI lineage: Eukaryota > Viridiplantae > Streptophyta > Magnoliopsida > Asparagales > Iridaceae > Iris > Iris pallida. Next base: position 9,634 of record JANAVB010025176.1, read on the forward strand.
TGACTCAGCCAGCTACGTATTACGGGTAGATGAATACCGTATAATACGATCAATGCTGTCTAAAAGACAAGGGGGTGCATACTACATGAAAGTCTCGCTATGGTTACTTCACATCTATTGTCTCAATCATTCAAACAAGAAGCAATAACAGAGAACATTTAAGATAAAGCAATAAGGCGTCCCAACGCTTAGTCAAAATGTTCTTGAGATCTGGCTTTACAAAACATAGCCAGATGATATAGCAACATATACACAATTGTTATCAGCTGCAGTCTGACTTAATTACAATTATGTAAAAGTAAGTGCAAGACTATCCGACTAACATGTCGGTGCCAAGCGGCAAAATGTAAAGTAATTAACAAAACGAGCGGGGAAGTAAGGAACCCACTCGAGTCCTCCTGCGATCATTCCTCTAGTATTGACCATCTTGGAGGTAGAAGTAAGCTGAGTCCTCGGGGACCGGCTCTAAATCTGGCCATGCAAAACCAGAGAGGTTAGACCTCTAATAGCAAGTACCGCAAGGAAGCACGATATGAGGAATTTAAACCAGTGAATAAGCGAATATAATAATAGATCTCTGCTTGCTATTGGGATTCACGTAACATCACGACACTTCGAACCAACTTCCCAACCAAACAAGGACAGAAGTTGGCCCGTCATGTCCTGATGCTCTGATCATCTCAGTTAGGTAACAGAGTAGGTACAGTACACAAACAAATCGACTTAAACGGCAACTCCTACGGCTTATTACTGTGAGTCCCAAGTTATCCTGGAATTATGCAATAAGGATTTCTCAGTTCTTACTATGGGCAAGCAAGGCTAGTCTATCCAATCAATCAATTGCGCCAATCATGAATTAGACGAGTCCCAGCGGGACGCCCGTCATCAATATACAATATACAATAATATAAGCAGATACCGCTCCCTATCCGTGTGGCAGATTTACAGTATCTGTGGGAACCAGCCGGCCTGTTGGGCACTAATAGTCCCAAAGAGGGCTGCCATATAAGAACTCAGGAATCCATTCTCTCCATGCAATTATTATTTTATTTAACTTAGTAGCCTCTATGTTAAGTGAAATCTCATGCCGTGGATCATGGTCATTTCAGAATGAGTACTTCCGTACAAAGTACGATATGCTCAACTCTACAACGATACCCGTGCGGTTAGGTTGTAGGTCTTACATAACGTAATGCAACAATTAAAACTAACCACGGAATAATTACGCCTTGACCATAAAGTACACATGATGCTTTCGTAAAATAAATAAATAAATTGTAGCCTGTATGTATCTATATGTCAATATTCGGGATTGGCCAATCGATTTCAATAGTTCATAGTTGATATGAACGTGTCTTATTCCATTCAATTCAATAAGACGACTAGCCAGTCTCTTAGTTCCAACTAGGAACGCAAGTCAATTATAAATCAAAATAATAATCAATGTTAATTAATGTCAAATTCGGGAAATAAAATCCATCTCATGCGATTGGAAAATAAAAAACTCATGCGACTGAGAAATGAGATTGGAAAATAATTAATCCATGCGACTGAGAAATGAGATTGGGAAATAATTAATCCATGCGGCTGAGAAATGAGATTCTCATGCGGCTGTGAAATGAGATTGGGAAATAAATAATCCATGCGGCTGAGGAATGAGATTGGGAAATAATTAATCCATGCGGCTGAGAAATGAGATTGAAAAATAATTAATTCATGCGGCTGAGAAATGAGATTGGAAAATAAATAATCCATGCGGCTGAGAAATAAGATTCTCATGCGGCTGTGAAATGAGATTGGGAAATAAATAATCCATGGGGCTGAGGAATGAGATTGGAAAATAATTAATCCATGCGGCTGAGAAATGAGATTGAAAAATAATTAATCCATGCGGCTGAGAAATGAGATTCTCATGCGGCTGTGAAATGAGATTGGAAAATAAATAATCCATGCGGCTGAGGAATGAGATTGGGAAATAATTAATCCATGCGGCTGAGAAATGAGATTGGAAATAATTAATCCATGTGGCTGAGAAATGAGATTCTCATGCGGCTGAAAAATGAGATTGGAAAATAAATAATCCATGCGGCTGAGAAATGAGATTCTCATGCGGCTGAGAAATGAGATTGGAAAATATATAATCCATGCGGCTGAGGAATAAGGAATGAGATTGAGAACTAATTAATCCATGCGGCTGAGAAATGAGATTCTCATGCGGCTGAGAAATGAGGGACCCATCTTCTCAGAAAATCTGAGAAGGATGGTCATGGAACCCTTGGCTTCCAAGCTTCATAAAACCTTCACCGTAAGTCCAAATTTGGACTTCCATAGGTCAAAATAGGGTAGAACGAAATTCTCTACAACATGGAACCATCAAAACTTGGAAATAACAATGTTAAATAGATCAAAATCCAAGAAATCCAAAAATACTATAAACTTAGATCTAGAAGAATTTAGCCATAGAAATTGAAAATGCCAAGCACTAAAGTATCTTAGAATATTGAGAGGAAGACAATAAATGGAACAATAAAAATAGAGATCCATCAAGAAGCAAGTTGGCACTTGCCTATCTCTTCTAGGTTGGTGGGAGAGTTATGAGGAAGAAGAAGAGTAATGAAGAGAGAGAAAGGGGATGGGCTTTTAAATGAAGGAGTGGTGGTAGGTGGGGGTTTATTTCGGTTCATGATGGACCAACATAATTAAACCAATCTGAGCCGAACCCATAGCAAAGCTAAAGCAGAGTATAAAAGCAGAAAGTAAAGTGCAGGAATAAAATTGCAGGAAATTAATTAACATGAAATTTAAAGGGATTTAAATACAGAGCAATACATGATAAATATAAAATATACAGTACATATATTCTAAAAATACGTATTCTGGAAATGGAAAGTGACATCTCTACCCTCCTTAGAAAAATTTCGTCCTCGGAATTTCAAATCCAAGCAGGATAGAAACATCAGAGCTGGACTACTCCAGGTATAAGCAATTTAAGTAAGCAATCATTCTACAATGTCAATAGTAAGTAACATACCTATGTTGAACATTTTACGACACCAAGCAATTTACTCATAAGGTAACAAGCATGAGGAGTTTAAGAAAATCAAGGTATACAGAAAGAGATATACCTTGTGAGTCAAACATGTACGGATACCGTGATCGGATATCATCCTCATGTTCCCACGTTGACTCCCCTAAAGAGTGATGATCCCAAGCAACCCGGACAAGGCTAATTGTTCGGTTCTTGAGTATCTTCTCTCTTCGGTCCAAAATAGACACAGGTTGTTCCTCGTAAGACAGGTTGGTACCAACAACCAGCTCAGAATGATCAAGGATATGGCTTGGGTTCGACACATACCTTCGCAACTGAGATACATGAAATACGTCATGCACCTCTCGTAACGAAGGTGGAAGGGATAAACGATAAGCAACATCGCCTATCCTATCAAGAATAACAAATGGGCCCACGTACCGCGGACTCAACTTCCCGCGAACGCCAAACCTAATGATCCCACGGGTAGGTGAGATCCGCAAGAACACGTGGTCCCCAACAGAAAACTCTAGCGGCCTACGATGCTGGTCCGCCCAATGACGATGCCGATCCTGCGCAACTCGAAGTCGTTCTCTAACTCCCTTAACCACTTCAACGGTCTGGACAATTATTTCTGGGCCTAGCATCTTCCTCTCCCCGATATCGTCCCATGCTAGTGGCGACCTACACTTCTTACCATATAGTGCTTCAAATGGCGCCATCTGGATACTGGCTTGATAACTGTTATTATATGAGAACTCGACCAAGTGTAGGTGGCTCTCCCAAGATCCTCCAAAATCTAGGGTGCAAGCTCGCAACATATCCTCTAAAGTCTGAATTGTTCTTTCTGATTGCCCGTCCGTCTGTGGATGGTAAGCCGTGCTAAATCTTAACTTGGTACCCAAGCTATGATGTAAGCTCTTCCAAAAATGTGATGTAAAATGGGTATCTCTGTCTGAAACAATACTGACTGGGACCCCATGTTGCCTGACTATCTGCTGTATATACAATTCTGCCAACTTCTTCGTAGATTGGCCTACTCTAAAAGGAAGAAAATGGGCCACCTTCGTAAGCCGATCTACGATTACCCAAATAGCATCCTTACCACTTGGTGATCTCGGTAAACCGGTCACAAAGTCCAATGTAATATGTTCCCACTTCCATTCCGGGATAGGAAGCGGTTGCAATAACCCAGCTGGCCTCTGCTGTTCTGCCTTCACTTGCTGACATACCAAGCAACGGGAAACAAATCTAGCTATCTCCCTCTTCATCCCGTTCCACCAGAAGTGCTGCTTGATATCTTGGTACATCTTGGTCCCTCCAGGGTGTACAGAATACTGAGAACTGTGAGCTTCTATCATAACCTCCTGTCTGATATCTCCACTAGGCACACATAGACGTGACCCAAACCTAAGTGTACCATCCTCATGAATCTGCATCTCCTTCCTGAGTCCTGACTCACATTCTGCCCTAAGCTTCTGAATCCTTGGGTCTTCTGCCTGAGCTGCCTTGATCTGTCTACCAAGTCGGATTGAACTTGTAGACTCGCCAGAACTCCTATATCACTAGGAAGTATAATCTCGATGTCCATCTCCTGAAGGTCTTCTAAGATATGCCTCTGTGTTGTTAACATAAATGCGCCGCCTCTCCTGCTGAGAGCATCTGCTACCACATTAGCTTTGCCTGGATGATACTGAAGCTCCACGTCGTAATCCTTTATTAACTCTAACCATCTTCTCTGTCTCATGTTCAGTTCCTTCTGGGTAAAGATGTACTTCAGACTTTTGGTCTGTGTACATGTCCACTCGGTCACCATATAAGTAATGCCTCCATAGCTTCAAAGCAAATACTACTGCTGCCAACTCCAAGTCATGAGTTGGATAATTCTTCTCGTGGTCTCGAAGCTGCCTAGATGCATATGTATCACCTTCCCATGCTGCATGAGGACACATCCAAGTCCTTTACCTGACGCATCACAATAAACGGTAAAACCTCTGGGTCCAACTGGCAATGTAAGAATAGGTGCTGATATCAACTTCTGCTTCAGATTCTCAAATGATGCCTGGCATTCTGCCGACCAGACGAATAGCACGTCCTTCGTGTCAAGCGGGTCATGGGTGCTGAAAGCCTCGCAAAGTCTGATACAAACCTTCTGTAATATCCTGCCAATCCCAAAAAACTCCGCATCTGCTACGGTCTTGGGTACTGGCCAACTTTCTACTGCTTCTACCTTCTTAGGATCCACTGCTACTCCAGCTCCTGATATGATATGACCCAAAAATGAAATATGATCCGACCAAAACTCACACTTGCTGAGCTTGGCATACAACTGGTTCTCTCTCAGAACCTGTAACACCTTCCGGAGGTGATCTTCATGCTCCTCTTCACTAGTTGAATATACAAGAATGTCGTCGAGAAACACAACGACAAATTGATCCAAGTACGGCATAAAGATGCGATTCATTAAATCCATAAAGATTGCTGGAGTATTGGTCAAACCAAACGGCATTACTAAGAATTCATAATGCCCATACTTCGACCTGAATGCTGTCTTGGGAATGTCCCCTTCCGAACCTCACTTGATGATACCCTGAACGAAGATCTATCTTGGAGAAAACTCTAGCTTTGCTCAACTGGTCAAATAAGTCATCGATCCTGGGTATGGGTACTTGTTCTTCACTGTTGTCGCGTTAAGCTTCCTGTAATCGATGCACAATCTGGATGACCCATCCTTCTTCTCCACAAGTACCACTGGTGCTGCCCATGGTGATATGCTAGCTTGGATGAACTTCTTCTCCTTCAGTTCCTCTATGTGCTGATATACCTTGGCCTGCTCGGAATCCGCCATTCTATAAACTCGATCTGATATCGGTTTAGTTCCAGGTGCCAATTCTATACTGAACTCAATATCTCTAACCGGTGGTAGACCTGGAAGTTCTTCAGGAAATACGTCTAGAAACTCTTCAACTACCTTCGGGACTTGAACTTCTTCCATTGTCGTCCTACTCCCTGCTCTTGTTGAGTTGCCACTGATCTGACTAAGGTGAACCGCTTCATGCCTGGAATATCAAAAGATACACTCCCTCTACGACAATCTATTGTCGCATGACTGTCTTTCAGCCAGTCCATGCCTAAGATAATGTCGAAATTTCCAACTGGAAATTCTATCAACGGGCGGGTAAGGAATGCCCGCAAACTACAATGCTACATGCTAGAATAACTCTACTAACTCCTACGAGCCATTACCAGTGAGTATATTTAGCCTCCTGGCAATGTCTCGAATTCCATTCCTAGCCGTGTTGCAAATTATGCAGATATAAATGAGTGCGATGCTCCCAATCAAACAATGCTACTGCGGATATGAGGCGACGAGAATGTTACCTGCCACAATATCTCCTGATGCCAATGCCTCTTCCAAGGACAGAGTGAATGCCTGCCCTCTCCTTGTTGGTTCCCATGCTGCGGCCTAGCCTGGTGCTGCTGCTGGCCCCTTCCTTGATGATGTTGGGGTGGTCTATGCTGGTGCTGCTGCATCGACGGTCCCTGCTGCCGAAACATCTGAGCCTGTGTCATGAACAGGCGCTGTGCCAACGGTCTTACTGCTACCACTGGTCCTCGATACTGTCCTGCCCTGGTGCTGGCAGAGCAGGAAATTGTTGCCTGGTCCTCCTGACTCGAATTTATGGGACAGGTGGTAATCCGATGATTTGGATTTCCACATATCAAACACTGCCCGTCCAATGTCCGACACCATCTCTAGTGTGCCCTATCTTCCCGTAATAAGTGCAGTCCGCTGGGGGTTGCTGGTTCTTTCTGTTGCTGTTGCTACTCCTGGGTGGTGGTGCTGGCCCTCGCACTGCTACATCGTGAATGCGAATGCCAGGGATGGTGCTGTTGCTCGGGGCGCTGTCCCCCTCCTCCTTCAATCTGACTGTGGGATCTCTTCTGACCTCCAGTCCTTGCCGTAATCCTCTGAACGGTTATCTCATGCCTTCGAGTCGCCGTCAATACTTCATCAAAAGTCTGGTAATTGTGCCCTCTATCAATTGCAAGAGCTCAAGATGAAACCCTTGCTGGAACCTCATAGCCCTCTGGCTCTCTGTCGCTACCATCTCTGGGGCGAACCTACTCAATCTGCAGAACTCTGCTGCATAAGCATCTACAGTCTTGCCAGCCTGTCTAAGGTTGATAAACTTCTGTTGTAGCTCAAACTGCCACAATTCCATAGTACTTTGTCTTGAATCTTGCTGTAAAATCGTCCCAAGCCACAGGACGTCTGATGCCTACCTCCTCTGATTCCCACCAATCACGTGCGAGATCCTGAAGTAACAACTTCACCTGATCCACACGTTCTTCTGCTGGCACCTTAGCGGCTGTCAAAATAGCCTCAATATCCTTAAGCTATGCATCTGCTGAGATGGCATCCTCCGTGCCTTCGAAACGACAGGGGTTGTACTTGCAAAACCTGGCTGACGCTCCTGAATCTGTCCTTGCCCCTCTTTCCAAAGCTGTCTGCAATCCTTGGTTAAGTAGTACATTCTGCTCTTGTAACTGAGCGTGCATATTGTTGGGCTAACATCTGATGTTACTGAGTAGCCATCATCCCTCTCATGATCTCTAGAAGGGCTGGTGTGTCTACTTCCACAGGGGTAGGTGGAACTGTTGGTGGTGGTGAACATCCGATACTGCGGTCCAGCTGCTGCTTCCACTATTACTTCTTCTTGGATGGTCTCTTGAGTTAGTACCGCCCTTGTTGCTGATCAACATGGTCAGGTTGTCCGTGTTGCCCTTGTTGTTGTTGCCCAGTCCTGACAGATGCGGACGAGGTACCCCAAGAAAAGGGACAAGAGAACAATCAAACGATCGGACTGGAAAGATCAATGAAGTCAAAGGATACCAAATGTCAAGCTAGAGTCGAGAGTAACGAATCATGAGATCAAGGGAAAACGTGTGTGATTGAGACATCCTATAAATTAAAACACCCCACAAGTCTGAAACCAGACCTGCATGGGCCACCACTAAAACCTTGTCACGCTCCAGAACCAGAATACTGGAGAGCGGGGGAATGACTCAGCCAGCTACATATTACGGGTAGATGAATACCGTATAATACGATCAATGCTGTCTAAAAGACAAGGGGGTGCATACTACATGAAAGTCTCGCTATGGTCACTTCACATCTATTGTCTCAATCATTCAAACAAGAAGCAATAACAGAGAACATTTAAGATAAAGCAATAAGGCATCCCAAACGCTTAGTCAAAATGTTCTTGAGATCTGGCTTTACAAAACATAGCCAGATGATATAGCAACATATACACAATTGTTATCAGCTGCAGTCTGACTTAATTACAATTATGTAAAAGTAAGTGCAAAACTATCCGACTAACATGTCGATGCCAAGCGGCAAAATGTAAAGTAATTAACAAAACGAGCGGGGAAGTAAGAAACCCACTCGAGTCCTCCTGCGATCATTCCTCTAGTATTGACCATCTTGGAGGTAGAAGTAAGCTGAGTCCTCGGGGACCGGCTCTAAATCTGGTCATGCAAAACCAGAGAGGTTAACCTCTAATAGCAAGTACCGCAAGGAAGCACGATATGAAAATTTAAACCAGTGAATAAGCGAATATAATATATATCTCTGCTTGCTACTGGGATTTACGTAACATCACGATACTTCGAACCAACTTCCCAACCAAACAAGGACAGAAGTTGGCTGTCATGTCCTGATGCTCTGATCATCTCAGTTAGGTAACAGAGTAGGTACAGTACACAAAAAAACTTAAACGGCCATCCAACTCCTACGGCTTACTACTGTGAGTCCCAAGTTATCCTGGAATTATGCAATAAGGATTTCTCAGTTCTTACTATGGGCAAGCAAGGCTAGTCTATCCAATCAATCAATTGCACCAATCATGAATTAGACGAGTCCCAGCGGGACGCCCGTCATCAATATACAATATACAATAATATAAGCATACCGCTCCCTGCCCGTGTGGCAGATTTGCAGTATCTGTGGGAACCAGCCGGCCTGTTGGGCACTAATAGTCCCAAAGAGGGCTGCCATGTAAGAACTCGGGAATCTATTCTCTCCATGCAATCATTATTTTATTTAACTTAGTAGTCTATGTTAAGTAAAATCCCATAACGTGGATCATGGTCATTTCAGAATGAGTACTTCCATACAAAGTACGATATGCTCAACTCTACAACGATACCCGTGCGGTTAGGTTGTAGGTCTTACATAGCGTAATGCAACAATTAAAACTAACCACGGAATAATTATGCCTTGACCATAAAGTACACATGCTGCTTTCGTAAAATAAATAAATAAATTGTAGCCTGCATGTATCTATATGTCAATATTCGGGATTGGCCAATCGATTTCAATAGTTCATAGTTGATATGAACTGTCTTATTCCATTCAATTCAATAAGACGACTAGCCAGTCTCTTAGTTCCAACTAGGAACGCAAGTCAATTATAAATCAACATAACAATCAATGTTAATTAATGCCAAATTCGGAAATAAAATCCATCTCATGCGATTGGGAAATAAAAATCTCATGCGGCTGAGAAATGAGATTAGGAAATAATTAATCCATGCGGCTGAAAAATGAGATTGGAAAATAATTAATCCATACGGCTGAGAAATGAGATTGAAAATAATTAATCCATGCGGCTGAGAAATAAGATTGGGAAATAATTAATCCATGCGGCTGAGAAATGAGATTCTCATGCGGCTGTGAAATGAGATTAGGAAATAATTAATCCATGTGGCTTAGGAATGAGATTGGAAATAATTAATCCATGCGGCTGAGAAATGAGATTGGAAATAATTAATCCATGCGGCTGAGAAATGAGATTGGGAAATAAATAATCCATGCGGCTGAGAAATAAGATTCTCATGCGGCTGTGAAATGAGATTGGAAAATAATAATCCATGAGGCTGAGGAATGAGATTAGGAAATAATTAATCCATGCGGCTGAGAAATGAGATTGGAAAATAATTAATCCATACGGCTGAGAAATGAGATTGGGAAATAATTAATCCATGCGGCTGAGAAATGTGATTCTTATGCGGCTGTGAAATGAGATTGGGAAATAAATAATCCATGCGGCTGAGGAATGAGATTGGAAATAATTAATCCATGCGGCTGAGAAATGAGATTGGAAAATAATTAATCCATATGGCTGAGAAATGAGATTCTCATGCGGCTGAGAAATGAGATTGGAAAATAAATAATCCATGCGGCTGAGAAATGAGATTGGAAAAAAAATAATCCATGCGGCTGAGAATGAGATTCTTATGCGGCTGAGAAATGAGATTGGGAAATAAATCCATGCTGCTGAGGAATGAGATTGGAAAATAATTAATCCATGCGGCTGAGAAATGAGATTCTCATGCGGCTGAGAAATGAGGGACCCATCTTCTCAGAAAACCTGAGAAGGATGGTCATGGAATCCTTGGCTTCCAAGCTCCATAAAACCTTCACCGTAAGTCCAAATTTGGACTTCCATAGTCAAAATGGGGTAGAACGAAATTCTCTACAACATGGAACCATCAAAACTTGGAAATAACAATGTTAAATAGATCAAAACTAAAGAAATCCGAAAATACTATAAACTTAAATCTAGAAGAATTTAGCCATAGAAATTGAAAATGCCAAGCACTAAAGTGTCTTAGAATATTGAGAGGAAGACAATGGAACAACAAAATGAGATCCATCAAGAAGCAAGTTGGTACTTGCCTATCTCTTCTAGGTTGGTGGGAGAGTTATGAGGAAGAAGAGTAATGAAGAGAGAGAAAGGGGATGGGCTTTTAAATGAAGGAGTGGTGGTAGGTGGGGGTTTATTTCGGTTCATGATGGACCAACATAATTAAACCAATCTGAGCCGAACCCATAGCAAAGCTAAAGCAGAGTATAAAAGCAGAAAGTAAAGTAGGAATAAATTGCAGGAAATTAATTAACATAAAATTTAAAGGGATTTAAATACAGCAATCATGATAAATACAAAATATTTACATTTAAACAGTACATGCATTCTAAAATACGTATTCTGGGAATGGAAGTGACATCTCCCCGCGCCGACCGGAGTCAGCCGCGCCCGACCGCGCCATCTCCCCGCGCCCGACCGGAGTCAGCTGCGCCGACCGCGCCGGCCTGACCGCGCCTGATCGCGCCAACGCCCGATCCGCCCGATCCGCGTCCGTTCTGTTGGAGGTTTCCGCCCGATCCGTGCCGATTTGCCGATTCAGCGGCCGATTCGCCGCGACCCCGTCCATCAGCGGTGATTCGTCGGCGTTGTATAAAATTTTGTACACCCGACATCTGCCCCTATGCGCCAGATCCGACGCCCCTGATCGCGGCAGGTTCGTCTGAACCCCGTCCATCAGCGGCCGATTCGCCGCTCGTTCGGTCGATCTGTCGGAGTTGTACAAAATTTGTACATGGTATCAGAGCCTCCCAAAAACCCTAGCCGCCATCTCCCTTCCCTTCCCGGCTCCGACTGAGCCATCCGCTCTGCTGACTGATCCGTCTGATCCGTGCCTGTCCGCGCCCGACCGCGCCCGCACCCACCGAGCCCGCCGCGCCCGACAGCGACCCCTACGCGCCCGATCCGCGCACCGACCGCGGTAGGTTCGCCTTGAACCCCGTCCATCAGCGGCCGATTCGTCGCTCGTTCGGTCGATCCGTCGGAGTTGTACAAAATTTTGTACACCCGACATCGTCGTGAACCCCGTACAATAGCGACCGATTCGTCGTCGACCCCGTCCATCAGTGGCCGATTCGCCGCTTTCGGTCGATTCGTCGGAATTATACAAAATTTTGTACACCCGACATCCGCGATGGCTGATGATGCTGCGTCCAGCTACTCCATCGCGACTGGGGGTGGCAGTACGTACAACCCAATTATCCTAATCCGAAGGATCCATATTTTCTGAGTTCTGCTGATCAACCAGGAAATATCATTACTCCTATTGTTTGTGAGTTGAAATGGTTTGAAGGAGTTATTGGTGTGTTTGGGCGTTCGCCAGGAGTCTACTATGTCAGTGTATTGTGACAGTCAGTCAGCCCTGCACCTGGCTCAGAACCCGGTATTTCATGAGCAGTAAGCATATTGAGGTAGATTTGCATTTTGTTCGCGATGCTATTAGAGATGGCACCGTAATAGCCTCGCATGTTCCTACTTCTTCTCAACTAGCTGACATCTTCACCAAGCCCCTTGGAAAGCATGTTTGATTCTTTACTTCCCAAGTTGGGCATTTGTGACTTGCATGCTCCACTTGAGGGGGTATTAGATTATATTTGTAACTAATGTAAATATGGCCCATAAGCCCAATCGTGTAGACACTATATATTGTAAACAACCCTCATCAATGAAGGCAAGGCTATTATTTCCTATATAACTAGTAGCTCTGATTCTAGGTTCCTCATATTGGGTTATTTTAGTATGTGATTTTATTTTGGGCATTCTTGACATTTGAGGTTGACCCTTCTCTCTTAAAAAAATTTTATCCGCCTTTCACAGTGGAATGATGAGAGTCCATATTATAATGACATATGATAATATCTTACTATTTTTAGTAATGCAATATGTCTTATTTGGCACAAATTTTTTTTTTTGTTTTAATATTATCATATGTTATTATATTGACTCACCATTCGCCACTATCACACGATAAGCCTGTTCACTAAATAATTTTCCTCCAAAGACCATTGGCAAGGGACTTGTAGTGTCCCGTCCTCTCAGTCAATCGGAGGAATCGAACGCCAACGGCGTTCGGACTTAGCCTTGCAACGGCTTGCACGGAGACATCGCTCAGGTGGGGTAGTTTCGGTGAACTCGCCTCATCTTTGCCTTCACATAATAAATTGCATGTTTTCAACTTGCACAAGTAGGCTTAATAATAAAATAGATGAATCCACATAGCTAAATGGAGTAATCCCGATGGATCGAATTGAGATAGAATATGGAAAGGTCCAACGGTCAGCTTAGAGTTGGTGCACGGTGTGCTTTGAAATGACACTTGGTCCTTCGTCCCGTGGCTTGGGATAAGGAAAGTTGGTCTTCAACACAAAATTATGAACTTGCCTAAGTCATAGGCGTCGCCCGCGTAAATGCTCGATAAAGCATGCACGCTTCCACTGCGCAAGGCTTGGCATAGCCTTTGCTCGTCCCCCGGGTTAAGTTGCAGGCTTGAGTAAGTTAGGCAAAGTTATGCCGGTCGACCTAAGTCATTCCAAGTGCTGTCCCGCTCATTCTGCGGTTGTCAAGTTAAATAGTCCTACGATCCAAGGCCCGTCATATGAGGTATGACTTGGACGATAGCGTTGCGTAGAACACGAGTTTGTTTAAGGCACGAGCCGCAGTTGGTTCAGTGGAAAGTTAGCACGGTCTGTCGATACTTAAGAAACACGTTATGTTCAAGTTAGCAAGGGAAGGCTATGCAGTAGCCGTTCTCGGAGTTTCAAAGAAATGTTAAGTCTAAGCGATGGTTAGTCATCGAGAAAAATATGTCGGGACTGTAGTTCAGTCGCCGAGGCAACCCTGGTTTGGGCTCTGCGAAGAAGTGTGAAAAGTGGAAGAAGTAAAGCAAAGGAACTAAGTGATGATAATGAGACCATGCAAATGTTAAGTCTAGAAATTAGCGTAGGCGCGTGGTCATGGACAACTTGTCGACAAGGGCGATGTTTCTTCGAGCGGCAACCTGGGGCCACGGGACCGACTCGGCCTAGAAAGAAACACGGTATAGCCGAGCTGGGTAATAGGCAACCGGTAGTTTGGGGACTTGCATCGGGGATCGCTACCTGTGGTGCAGGGGTCCCGAATGCCAGGCTATTCCACGATGGCCTAGTTAATGCCAGTGACCAATATAGATATGTCAGCACGGGCGGCAATCCACGTGTGTGCCTTTGGACTGAGTTGAGTTGAATGTGTATGCAGTTGGAAGACACAATGTCTGGGCCTAAGATTTGGCAACAACGAAGGCGGCGTGCTTCGGCACGAGATACGGCGTCGAGTATTAAGTCGTTGGCATAGAGTTGCATGAGTTAGACTTGAGCTGTTGCGAGTTAAGTTAAGAAGGGCCGTAGGGCAAGTTGGGTGAAGTTACGTTGAGTTGCTGGGCACGACCTCGAAATGTGAGGCACGGCCGCATTATCAAAACTAAAGTATAGGCAAGATTAAGCAAGGAGGCACTGCCTCGAGATATTGAAGCACGAATCGAGTTTATGGCACGACCGAGTCGTTACGTCACAGAGTATGGCACGAAAGACAAGTATGAGTCGGTACGTTGAAAATGCAAGCACGAGAAAGGTCTAGAGGCAAGGAATGGAGTCTATCATGTAGTTACGTCTCTGATTATGGCCGTAAGGAAAGCACGACTTGATAGGTTAACGTTGTGGAGTGGACGTTACTGTTGCAAGCACGGGATGGTCCTCAGACACAATTATGCCAAGGCGTTTGTCATAAAAATTGATCCTAAGACAAGACTAAAAAGACAATTGATAAGAATGGGCTATTTTACACAAGTAATCAAACGTATTGGTTTTGTATGGGTGAGCGATGAGCTCACTCCACCAGTACAGTTGAGTACTGACACCTACATAGTTTATATGTGCATGCACAGGTAGAAGCTCGTGGCACGGAGCTCGCTTGGATGCGTCGAGGCACGGAGTTCCTTGGCGATTCGAAGCGTGTGGCCGCATGAGTCAAGACTTATACGGGACATAATGTATGGACATCGCCTCTCTGAAGCATCCGTCGTTCAAGAGTTGTATTGAAGATGAGAGAGAGCTGAGCGACTTGTAATGTGAGAAGAGTGAGCTTGAGTGATTGTAATCTTGGCCTTGCGCCCTTTGTAATCTTTGTTCCAATATCAATAAAATTCGTTTGAATGACTTGTGTTTCATTCTAAATTTTTGCTGCTATTATTCAATGTCTCTGCTTGGGACTTCTGTACGACCCCGTCGCAGCCGCTGTATCGGCCGTTATGGAACCCGCCTTGTACGAGCACAATCTAGGCTCGTGCGGCATCACGCCTTAGCGAGGACGATCGCTCCTACGGGAGCGGGGCGTGACATAATGGTATCAGAGCACGGCTTTACGTCCTTGACTATCGATTGAATTTTAACTCTGATGTTTCCGCGAACTCTGAATGTTGCTTCCGCATATTGATATCGTTGGTGCGCTCTCTCTCAAATGTCCCACGGGATGTCCATACAATAAGTCTATCTATTTTGCAAAACGTAGAGAACAGTTTTTGTCAAAAAAAAGATGTTTCGCGTAAGCACGGTTGGCTAAGTCGGCTGGGCATATACACCAAGGATCGTATCGACCTTAGCAAAGTCGAATGCGGGATTCGTAATTTCAAGCACGAGATGGGTTAGACTTTATTAAGTAAGTGGGATGACTATCGATAGGGATGTTATCGAGCGACGATATTGTCGATGCGTTATAGATGAGCGTGCTTGAATTAGAGGAATGGTTCGAACGGGATTGAAGAAGTTGATTTAGATTCAAATGATAGTTTTGAGGATTTGTTGAATGACTTCATTCCTGAGTGGTGTATGCGATAGCCTCAGGAATTTCGATTGATCGATTTAGGATACGGAATGTCAATGAGTCTATCAACAAGCGTCGCGTTATGCAAAGCCTTAGATTGAGTGTCGTTGAACAAGTTGTAGTCTTGAAGATTTGGATGAGTTGATTTGAACAACTTAGAATTGACGTACACGAAACGTACACGAGATTGAGATTGTGCAAGTATGAAACATGAAAAATAGAGTAGGTAAATCAAATCGAAGAAAAGTTAAGGTGTGCGAATGGATGACTTGATCGAGGAAATCGATAAGAATCGTATACGAAAAGTTAGCACGACAAGAGGATAGCGTGCATAAAAAGTTTGATTCGAATGTGTGAAAATGACTCTGAGGATTGGAATGGATGTCGTCGATGAATTGAGTTAGCAAAGGGACGATACGAATTGAGGAAATACGTTGGTCGATGACTTAAGATAGACGGATGAATAATACGCGAATTTGGGTTTGAGGAAATTGATGTTGTGAATGATTTGAGGGATAATGATCGAACTTGAGTTTAAATGTTGGGAGATTATCCAGTCGGACGATGGCATCATTCGTACGACTCGAAATTGGTTGCAAAGGAAGATCTTCAGGTTACGCATATCGTCGATAATATTGAGGCGTATCAATGATCGATATGCGAACTCGGGGTACTCTGACTCGGCGAATGACGATCGTGCAAGTGTATTGTTCGGTTGGATGCTATACTTAGGATTTTGATCGAGATGAATGTTGGATGAAAATGATTATGTCTTGATGGTTACGCGGATAACCACGACGCCGACAATCTTGTCTTGCGCAAGCGCAACTCTAGCCTCGCACATGCGTTACATCGAATTTGGGGCGATCGTTCCGCGTGAGTGCTGACATGGTAATTCATGTCGCAGGAATAATCGAACTCAGAAAATCAGGATGCGGCAACTTTGATTGTTTCAACTTGTTGGTTTGATACGAAGGCAAATTCGAGGATATTAGGACTTACGATTGATAATCGAATAAAACTTGAGGATTGTGTAGGTCCAATCCGCGCATCGAGAATGATTTAGTCTAGACCCAAAACAAGAGTTACGCCCCGATAGAATGATTATTCCGCGGAGTGCACATGGTAATTTTATGCCCACCGTGGATAATCGGACTCGCGTGAGATCGGAGCATGGCATATTGTTAAGTCAGCCGACCTTGTGATCGATTACATGAGTTAGAATAGATGATTTCGGAAACTGAAATGTGAATTATGGTTTAGAGATGAATTGTGTCAAACGTGCTTGATTTGAGAATGAATGATAGGCGAACTAATGTCGAACGTGTTCGAAGAGATAGACGATGAAATGGCTTGATGCACGAGCGATATGTTCATGTCGTGGGATTGGTTGAACGTGAGTTATCGTAGGATGGCTTTGCTGAACGACTCAGACCCCGTGCGACGAATGTCGGAATATGTGTAGGAAATCGATGCTCGATGTTTAGAAATCGGAGTGATGCGAGCTTGGGTAGAAAACCCCGTACCATCGATTTGGTTTGACCTAGGATGGGGTCAGTGTTGATATCGTTGTTTGGGAACTATGATTCCAGTACTGACGGAAAGACATAGCCTAGCGGTTAGGCAGACGTCCGAGTGCGAAGCGATAGGAAATTATGGAGGCACCACTCATGAGGCTCGGTTGACATGCACGTTTATCAGGGACGCCCGAATATGTGCACGATCCGACTCAAGTGGTGATGGCGGATTCTCTATCACGAGGCTTGGCTGAAATATATATTTTTTGGGGACGCTTGGAATATGTGCATGATCCAACTAAGTGATACGTTGAATCAAGTGAGACTTGAGGAACGAAAAAGTGTCGAGGATTTTGAAATCGTAAGTTTTGAAGAAATGTTGATGCTAATGCGATCATTGAATTGAGACGAGTTCGAGTGTTGGTTGATGTCACGACCCGCACCCTAGAGTAAGGGCACGAGACGTGGGTACGTCCAACCTACGCCGCAGTGTCGGCGGTAGAACGCTGTCCTAGGTCTCATGCATCTAACAGTATAAGGCTAAGCAGTTTATACTCCCCGAATGGGGGTGGCATAGCAGAATGTAAACTCAATCACAACTAAGGAAGAAGAAGTACGATATATAGAACTCAAAATGAAATACAGATGATCAGAAGAGTCTAAGTGTCTAAGATAACAACTCAGCAAACATCCAGAAATATAAAGTCTCAACTACAGAATATGAAAGAATATATACAATCCAGATCTCAATGACAGAAATAGTAAAAACCTAGACTAGAGAGCCTCAGTCTCTATAGCTAGTGGATCCGGCTGGGAATCCGGATCACAGGTGTCATCTAGAGCTGTCCCATAAAAAATGTCAACACCAGCCTCATTCTCGTCCTCTGTAAACATATCAACGGTGCCCAATCAGGACGGAGCGAGCACAATACATCTCAACAGATCATAGTAGGTTAGAAAATATAATCATGCAGTAAAGTAATAAGGATCTGAAAGAAAGTACAGAATGTAAGGAGATAGCTGTAATGAAAATCTACTATAAATAGAGAACTAACAGTGGCTAGTGAGTCAGAGTACAATATAGACATGTGGATGGCATAGGATGATTCTGATGCTACACTACGGAATGATTCTGATGCTACACTACTTGGATATTATTCACATGTCCACTTCTACTCCCCCGTACCCCCAATCAATACACAAGGATCCAGCCGGTTATGTTATGATTCATGTAACGGCCCCCGAAGGGTGGTACATGATAGTTCCATAAATGGGGATTCTAGGAGTGCCCATAAATGGGGATTCTAGGAGTGCCCATAAATGGGGATTCATGGAAGACTCTGTGATCATGAGAGTACATGTCACAAGTGATTCAATGAACCATGAAGCATAGTGATACACAATGTAAGTGAAACGCACAGAACATGTAGTATCCGATGCTCCCTGAGGGATAATATCTCAAGAAATGATCCATAGTACTAATCCGTGTGACCAACGTGACAGCATCAAGTAAAGTAATTTAAAGCAGGAGAATAATTCTAACAGGATATGAAATGATCAGAGAATGTACTCGCCTGATACCCTGAACAGCTGATAGAAAAGATTGCCAACTGGAGTCACAGAGTCCTAGTTATAGCAACACAGGTTATAAAGAGTTCAATTTATGGTAATTGAAATTATAATACAATCTACATGATTCTAAGTCAATCTAGGTCAAAGTCAACTCTTGGTCAACTTTGGTCAACTATAAAGTCAAACTAGGTCAACTCTAGTCAACTGTGGTCAACTAGCTAGGGTTGGGTCTACAATGGTCAACTAGTCTTGGTTAGTCAATTCTAGGTCTAAACAAACTAAGTATATGCAAATCAAGTATCCAAGATAACTACTAACTCATAGCCTAAGTCATTTGCTAAACCAAGCACAAAACTAAACCATAAGCTAACAAGGAACACAAACTTAGTCATATAATGTATATATATTATTCACATATTCATATACATAGATATATATAGGAAAGCTATATATATATATAATATATATATATATATAATATATATATATATATATATATATATAATATATAAAGAGAGGTAAAAGAGTAAGTGAGTATGTGTGTGTTTGGCATGTGTGTGAAAGGATATGTGTTAATGTTCTAAAATTTAGTGATAGGTAGGTATATGTGACATGTGATACATGATGTCAAAGGGTGTATGAATGCATGTGTGTAAAAGGTTATATGTTAACTCAGTTTATAGAAATGCATACATACATACTTACATTGTATACATGCATACATACATATCATGTATATTACATTACATAATACATACATATATACTTGTATTACATATACTTATATTCATGCATATTAGATACTTGCATTTATATTAACATATTGCATACATTCATTTCATTCATGCATCTATGCATTACCTACATGTTTATATATATATACATACATTGCATAATTTCATACATTAACATAGAGGCATACAAACATGCACACATCATATTTCATACCTTGCATTACCTTACATCATGTTATATATTATCATCATTCCTTTCATATATTACATTATCTTTAAGTTGAATACATCATATATGGATACAATACATTATCTTGCATGCTTGCATTCGTATATTACATTCTATATTACCTATATACATATATTTCCTTCATTCATTCATGCTCGCATCATATACTCTACATTACCATACATACTATCATTATATATTACATTACATTATTTATACATTATGCATTCATATCTATCATTACATATATACCTTGCATTCATATCTAGCATTCATTATATACTTTCATGCATACATTGTATATCATTCTTTCATCATGCATTTATGCATTGCTTACATACATTATATTAATTGCATTCCTACATGCTTGCATTCAACCATATATATACATTAATATAAAGAGGATATATATCATATATATTATTTTTATTCATCTAACATATCATGTTTACATACTCTATATTCATTTAATATCCATACTACATAGGCTCATAGGTTACACAAAATGCATATATCGTATAGTCACTCTTCTACTTAAAACCAATACTGTACCAATTGGGCCTTCACTAACTTCTAGGATTAAAGTATGTTATAGTCCTTTGTGTTAGCTTTCCGAAACTTTAAACGGATCGCATTTTCGTGTCCGAAAACTCCCGAAATCGTAAAAAACCGAAACACGTTCGTCTTTCGTACAGCTGACACTCAAATAATTTTACAGAAAGTTTCAGAACGAATTTGGCTTATTAAAATATATATTTGGAAAGCTAACTTCGATACGGTTCTTTTAAAAAAACGGGAGATAAATCGGAGTTCTAAGCTAAAAGTTATGACATTTCTAAGTTTACTTTAGTTAATAAAAACGTGGATAAAAATTATGATGAATTTGGGTTGGCCAAGATACTCGGATACCAACATAGGTATCCAAATGAAACTCATTCTAACCATCCTAACTAAGATCAATCCACGCTCTAACCATTCTAAAACCAAATTTAAATATCTATTTAAACTATTATCATACATACATACACATGGGGTGTCCTAATTTGGGATCTATCAAGTAGGACACAAGACACACCTATAACATCCTCAAATGGACTCCAAATGGTCTCAAAATTGAATCTAAAGGGGACACATGCATGGGGCTGGATCCTTTGGATTCAAAATAATTAATATACAAAGGAAATCAAGTTAGAGGATAGGTTTTACCTATTGGAGTGGAATCCCAATGAAAATCTTTAGGACACGGCTCCGATACGAAGATCTATCCAAAAGGACACCTCCCTTTGCACCTTGCCCAAATTCTTGGATAGAATCCTTCCTTGATGGTGTGGGATGGATTAGGAGAAGTTTGGATAGAGGAATGTTAGGGAAAGGAAATCAAATCAAAGAGGGAAGCTCTCTAATTTGGGGAAGAACACTTAGGGTTCTATGTAGAGGTAAAAAAAGGCAAGGATTTTCTTAAGGATTCTTTATAGGAAGGGATGGGGCACTTGATGGCTGGTCATTAGATGAATTAGGGTTAGTTTTTCATGTAGATGAGTGGCTAGGAGTTGTCCACCCAATTCTAAGCCTTCCTATTGGTTCAACTAGTCATAAGGCTTTCTTTTTCACAAATATCCTAAGGGGTAAATATCCTACTATGAAATATCTAGATATTGTTAATCTAACTTAACCATTAAGTCTCTAACCTTCTAACTAAACCTCCATGAGCATCATTAATCTAGGTTTAGTCAAAACTAGGTTAGTCCCTAACAATTCAATTAGCACAATACTAATTAATCAAAATTCATTTTCATTAATAAGTCAAAAAAAACCAACCCTTAGGCTAAAAAGTCACAATTAGTCATCCTAATCACATGGTTAGGTCCCCATGGTCATGGTTAGTCTCTAGGTCATGCAGTCTATAGGGTTACACTAGCAGCACATCAAAATCACAAGTCATAACTTAAAGCAGTTTTTAAATAGTTTAAAAAAATTATTAAAATCACCAAAAATTATAATGAAACAATATCAATAAATAATAATTAAAATTACAAAATTTCAAAATTACCCTCATCTGGAAAACTGGGTGTTACAGATGATCGGTTGGCGTACCTTACAACTAAGTTAGCGATAGCACGATCGTGGCTCGGATTGAGGAAACGCATAGGAATATTGTGTGCGAGGAACGTAGGATGTTAAATCAAGTTATAAGCCGATAAGTGTACTCAGTAAGTTTCGAGGACGAAACTTTTTCTGAGTGGTGTATGATGTAGTGCCCCGTCCCGCTCAGTCAATCGGAGGAATCGAAACGCCAAAGGCGTTCGACTTAGCCTTGCAACGGCTTGCTCGGAGACATCGCTCAGGTGAGATAGTTTTGTGAACTCGCCTCATCTTTGCCTTCACATAATAAATCGCATGTTTTCAACTTGCACAAGTAGGCTTAATAATAAAAGAGATGAATCCACATAGCTAAAGGGAGTAATCCCGACGGCTCGAATTGAGATAGAATATGGAAAGGTCCAACGGTCGGCTTAGAGTTGGTGTACGGCGTGCTTTGAAAATGGCACTCGGTCCTTCGTCCCGTGGATTGGGAGAAGGAAAGTTGGTCTTCGACACAAAACTATGAACTTGCCTAAGTCATAGGCGTCGCCCGCATAAATATTCGATAAAGCATGCACGCTTCCACTGCGCAAGGCTTGGCATAGCCTTTGCTCGTCCCCCGGGTTAAGTTGTAGGCTTGAGTAATTTAGGCAAAGTTATGTCGGTCGACCTAAGTTTCCAAGTGTTGTTCCGCTCATTCTGCGGTTGTCAAGTTAAATAGTCCCACGATCCCAAGGCCCGTCATATGAGGTATGACTTGGGCATAGCATTGCGTAGAACACGAGTTGGTTTAAGGCACGAGCCACAGTTGGTTCAGTAGAAAGTTAGCCACGGTCTGTCGATACTTAAGAAACACGTTATGTTCAAGTTAGCAAGTGGGAAGGCTATGCAGTAGCATTTCTGGAGTTTCAAAGAAATGTTAAGTCTAAGCGATGGTTAGTCGCCGAGAAGAAATATGTCGGGACTGTAGTTCAGTCGCCGAGGCAACCCTGGTTTGGGCTCTGCGAAGAAGTGTGAAAAGTGGAAGAAGTAAAGCAAAGGAACTAAGTGATGATAATGAGACCATGCAATTACGTTAAGTCTAGAAGTTAGCGTAGGCGCGTGGTCATGGACAACTTGTCGACAAGGGCGATGTTTCTTCGAGCGGCAACCCGGGGCCACAGGACTGACTCGCCTAGGAAGAAACACGGTATAGTCGAGCTGGGTAATAGGCAACCGGTAGTTCGGGAACTTGCATCGGAGATCGATACCTGCGGTGCAAGGGTCCCGAATGCCAGGCTATGTCCACGATGGCTAGTTAATGCCAGTGACCATTCATATAGATGTGTCGGCACGGGCGGAAATCTGCGTGTGCCTTTGGACTGAGTTGAGTTGAATGTGTATTCAGTTAGAAGACACAATATCTGGGCCTAAGATTTGGCTACAACGAAGGCGGCCTGCTTCGGTACGAGATGTGCGTCGAGTGTTAAGTCGTTGGCATAGAGTTGCATGAGTTAGACTTGAGCTGTTGTGAGTTAAGTTGAGAAGGGCCGTAGGGCAAGTTGGGTGAAGTTACGTTGAGTTGCTGGGCACGACCTCGAAATGTGAGGTACGGCCGCGTTGTCAAAACTAAAGTATAGGCAAGATTAAGCGAGGAGGTACTGCCTCGGAGATATTGAAGCATGAATCGAGTTCATGGCACGACGAGTCATTATGTCACAGAGTATGGCACGAAAGACAAGTATGAGTCGGTGCGTTAAAAATGCAAGCACGAGAAAGGTCTAGAGGCAAGGAAATGGAGTCTATCATGTAGTTACGTCTCTGATTATGGCCGTAAGGCAAGCACGACTTGATAGGTTAACGTTGTGGAGTGGACGTTACTGTTACAAGCACGGGATGGTCCTCAGACACAAATATACCAAGGCATTTGTCATAAAAATTGATCCTAAGACAAGACTAGAAAGACAATTGATAAGAACGGGCTATTTGCACAAAGTAAATCAAACGTGTTGGTTTTGTATAGGTGGACGAGGAGCTCACTCCACCAGTACAGTTAGTACTGACACCCATATTGTTTATATGTGCAGGCACAGGTAGAAGCTCGTAGCGCGGAGCTCGCTTGGATGCGTTGAGGCACGGAGTCCCTTGGCGATTCGAAGCGTGCGGCCGCATGGAGTCAAGACTTATACGGGACATAATGTATGGACATCGCCTCTCTAAAGCATCGTCGTTCAAGACTTATATTGAGAGATGAAGAGAGCTGAGCGACTTGTAATGTGAGAAGAGTGAGCTTGAGTGATTGTAATCTTGGCCTTGCGCCTTTGTAATCTTTGTTCCAATATCAATAAAATGTATCATTTGAATCTTGTGTTTCGTTCTAAATTTCCGCTGCTATTATTCAATGTCTCTGCTTGGACTTCTGTGCGATGACCCCGTCGCAGCCGCTGTAATCGGCCGTTATGGAACCCGCCTTGCACGAGCACAATCTAGGCTCGTGCGGCATCACGCCTTAGTGAGGACGATCGCTCCTACGGGAGCGGGGCGTGACAGGACTTGCCCTCCTCTGACAAGCTGCTTGTGGTGGGACAGTGCTTCTGTTAAGACAAACTTGTGGGGTGATTATGGGTGAGCATTCGGTTTATTCGGTTTCAACCGAATCAAAATAGCCAAAACCGAATAAATCGAATTATAAAAATTCAAAGTCAAAACCGAACCGAAATTAGGCAAAACTGAAACTTAGGCAAAACTGAAACTGTTTCGAATAAACTATTCGGTTATTTGGTTTGTTCGGTTGGGAATGGGATGAGTCCAAAGTTAGGATTGAAGTTAAATTATACAGATTTTTTCACCTAAAGGGATAAACTTACACGTTATTGCGTGTTGGGGGAGAAGTTTTCAAATTTTCAAATGGAAGTTGGCTCTCCAACTGAGTTGGAGGGCTGGATGGGAGCCCTCCAACTCAGTTGGTGGCTCATGCCAGCCCTCCAACTCAGTTGGCGGGTTGGAGAGGTATGTGAATGTATGCGAACTTGGCAGCTAATATTCACTCAAGGATTCACTTTCCATTCTAAATATTCATTTTTTTTCTTCCATGTTTTGGTTTTTTCAAACATAACAAACATTGATATAATTGTAACTTTTTAAAGAAAAAAATAACAAATTGATTTTTTTTCCCGTTAAACGAACGAGACCAAATGTTAACATAACCAAAAATATATTATAATAAAAGTAGAAGATGCATTTATATGTTAGCCGCTATTCCTCTATTGATCATAATGTAGCAATTTCTTCTTCTCTTTTCTTTTTTTGTTATGGGGTTTATGCTTCTCTAGCTGCAAATAATATATGTATTTATATCTTATGAAGTATGAATGTATGCGATCTTGGCAAGTAATATTGTGCCTAGGATCAAGATTCCTAGTATGGGTATCAAGACCCATCCTATGAGTATCATATCTTGTATCGTTAAAATTTTCTTGTATTGTTAAAACAAATAATTATTAAAATTTAGAAATATATTTTACATATTTAGGCATAATGTTAAGTATTCCTTGTATTGTTTCTTATTAATTTTGAAACTAATTGAAATAGTAGTCACCTTGCGAATTGGTTTATCGTTAATCTAATTAATAATTAATTATTTATTTCTTATTTCTTATATATTATTTTTTATAATTATTATTTTTAAAAATATTTAATTTATTTTAATTAAGAATTAACTATTAGTTAAATAAAATTAGTCAATTATTATTTTAAAAGTTTTTTTTAACTAATAGTTAGTTATTATTTTTATAAAAAATTACTAATTAGTTATTGTAATTATAATTTAAATTAATATTTATTAACTAACAGTTTTATTATTTATATTTTAATAATCTCAATTAATAATTTCTAACTTTATTAATTATAATTATAACTTAATTAATAATTTATTAATCATAACTATAATCTTAAGTAATAATTTATTAATTAATATCTAATTATATTCATAATTAATAATTTTGGTCTTATTAATCTTAATTAATAATTTGTTAATTACTATTTTATTGCAATCTTAATTAATAATTTTAATCACAAATAATTTATAATTTAGTAATTTAATAATTTAATAACTATATTATAACAATTTTAAATAATAATTTATTAGTCAACGTTATAGTCTTAACTAAAAATTTTACAGTTCATCAATTAAATATTTAATTATAATATTTATAATCATAATTATAATTATTAATCATAACTATTATCATAATTATAATCACAATTTAATTATTAATCATAACTATAGTTTTAATTATAATAATTAATTTATTTTTTATTTTGTTAATTAATATTATTATCATAATTGTTAATCATATTTTTTTACAAAATTCTATGTTTGGTTGGAGTTGGATTTGAATTTGGATTTGAAAATTCATGATTTGGATTTGGATTTCCAAATCCAAATCCAAATGCAAATCCTTGTTACCAAACAAGTCCTTAGTTGATGAGCTACTAGACGTTTTGGGGGAGGGACCCACTCCGAGCCGCCAACTCAGTTGGAGAGTTGGAGCTCCCACCAATCCGCCAACTGAGTTGGAGGGCTCCCATCCAGCCCTCCAACTCAGTTGGAGAGCCATCCCCCATTTGAAAATTTAAAATTTGAAAACTTGTCCCCCAATGCGCAATAACGTGTAAGTTTATTCCTTTTGGTGAAAAAACTGTAAATTATATTATAGTTCATAAATTTTATACATATATGTTTTTCAAAGTTGTGTGAAAGTTAGACTTGATAATAAATTATTAGAGTTGAACTTCAAAATCGCATACAAAAAATTGTTGTTTTTAAACATACACAAAAATATACTCGTTTTTAGTCATAAAATATGCATAGAATTGTAGGTATTTATATAATTGAATAAGTTTTATTCGGATTTCGATTTTGGAACAAAATCGAAATCAAATAATTTTTTAGAATTTTCTAAACCAGAAAATCAAAAATAAATAAATAAACTGAACCAATTATTGGTATCGAATAATTCTCACCCCTAAGGGTGTGTTTGGTAGCAGAAAAAAGTGGGAGGAAGGAAAATAGAGGAGGAAAAAGTGAAGGGAAAGATTCATTTTCTCTTGTTTGGTATGGAAGAAAATAAGAAGGAAGGAAAAGTGGAGGGATTACTTTTCCTTCATAATCTAACAAACCAATCCCCCCAAAAGGAGAAAAAGTGGAAGGAAAAGTATAGACTTGTATTAATTAACAATTACACCCCCATATGAATGTATTATTGAAAAATTATTTATGAAGTCAAATGGTAAATAAGTGTTTTTATTTAAGGGTAGAATTGGTAAATCCTATATTTTTTACTTTCTTTCTTCCACTTTTTCTTTCATACCAAACAAAGGAAAATGCATCTCTTATCTTTTCCATCCTTGCTACCAAACAAAAGAAAGAAATGATCTTTCCTTTCCATATGGAAGAAAATGAATCTTATCTTTTTGCTTCCTTTCACTTTTCATCCTTCCTACCAAACACAGCCTAAGAGAGAGAATGATATGCAGGAGTTACAAATAGTCGTGATTAACGAACTAAACTAATCCGTAAAGCAGATCGCGAAGAATTAAAATTAGCTTAACGAACTTCGAGACATCTCGAAGGCCCCGAGATCTCGTTGCTTTTAATTTCAAAAGGCTGGCACCATTGCAGCTGCATTGTAAACGACATAAATGCCCCCACCAAAGAACAGTCCTCCGGTGATCAAGTGAGGGGCATTCTGGTAATAGATCTCGGGGAAGCAGCAGTGAATCTAATGTTGGCGATATTTGTGGCAGCTGACAGCCTTTCTATCTTTTTACGACCGTTGATTGGGCCGGCCCAGCCTGGCACGAGTCCGCAAGAAAAATAGGTCCATATGTCAGTCCGGTCCGATAATCGTGGGCTCGGACTGGCACGGTCCAGTATATTGGGTTGTGCCGGAACATTTATATTGGCTCATAATATAGGTCCGATCCGGCCCGAAGTCCGACCCGGTTGTAACATCCCCTGCACAATCTCTTTGATTTGTCCCAAATCCGACCAGCTAACAGCCTAACAGCAGTATTGTCACTTTCACAAGGAAAAGAAAAGAAAAATATGTACACAAACACTCTGCCCTACAAATATGATTTGTACCACTGCCTAAAGCAACAATTGTAAGTGATGGTGGCCTCTGTTATTATTATTATATAGTATAGAAGTTAATTGAATTGAAATGAAGTGAATGTTTGAACTGAATTCAATTCAATTCATTTCAATACATATTAGTTGGAAGTTGCTGTAACAACAACATACATGATGCATCATCATACATGAATTTATTAAAATGATGGCCTTCAGTGCGACCCGGCTCCAGCCGGGTCCGGCCCAGTCCGGCACGGCACGGCCCCGAAACCCACCGTGCTGTGGGTCATGTGCCGGACTGAGCTTAAAATTTCCATCCATAGCCCGGCCCGGCCCGGCCCGCTACAGTTCATGGGCTCGAGAGGCCCGGCCCGGCCCACTTGACACCTCTACCGTTAGTGCTTTTGACGGTTTCGATACTAAAATTAATTTATTTATTAATTTGCATCTCAAAAGAAAAAAAAAATACTAACATATTAATTTTGAAATTAAATAACGTTATTTTCTTTAATAAATCAAAAATAGGAAAATTGGATTATTTTTAAGAAATAAATTGACAAATCGATCAATAATTACTTGCATTGCTAAAAAAAAAAATTCAATAAAAGTATATTTTATTATTATTTGACAGTTTTTGCAATTGTAAAACTGGTAGCGTCCACTCATAGTGATTTTTTTGGAGAGTAAATTTGGTCCTATAATAAATTAAATTCTTGTAGATAATAATAATAAAAACATTAAATAACAAAGAAAAAAATAAGAAGGGTTGTGGATAGAGGGTGCTGGTTGTAGAACGTATGCGGAAGCGATGCCAACCAACTTGAAGATAACAAATCAACGTCTAACACAAACACCAAAACGTCTAACACAAGCACCAAGACAAATCAATACAATATTTTTTGTGGCTATTTCACCTGGACAAATGTTAATATTTGTAACTTCCAAAAAGATACAAGATTAATAAAAATATGATGAACCATTTGCCCCCAAGTTAACTTCTCATCAAACTCAGCAACAAAGCAAAAGATTACAATAAATTACTCAACCAGCCCATAGTGATCTCCATGAACAAAGACAATGACTTTCCAAACTGATCTCTTCTTCTAATTGTCTCGAATAGCGAGACCTAAGAGCAAAGTACGAACTTTCTCTTAGATTTATTTTGGACTTCATCTTGAATCTCCCGTATAAGTAGGGCTGGCGATTTTGCCCTGGTACCCTCTACCCTAGCCGGGTACCCTGTACCCTCAGGTGCCCACGGGTACCCTCTACCCTAGGAGTGCAAGCCCTACCCTTACCCTCTTGGAATTAGGGTAGGGGGGTTTTATTCTGTTACCCTAGTACAATTACCCGGGTACCCATCCTACCCGCCCTACCCTCTGCCCTGTAACCCTACCCTACCCTGAATCACTACCCTACCCACTACCATGTAAAACTGTGCTTTGTAATTTTGTATAGTCCCACACTCCCACTGTAGTTACTACTACATACTTGTATAGTCCCACACTCCCTCTGCCATGTAACCCTACCCTGAACCCTACCCTACCCTACCCTGAATTACTACTACATATTTGTAGTTTTTTGTAATTAGTTAGTACTTAGGATTAGGAGAACTACATAGTGCTTGATCCTAAGGAGTCAGGTCTAGCCCCCTCCTTGGTATGTAGGATGCCCGGGTTCCACTATATAACTGGGTTCAGCACCTTTAGTAAAAAAAAATATATCCCCATGTTATTTCTTGTTAAGTTATGATTTTTGAATGTTGTAAAAATCTTAAGTATCAAGGTGTTTACTAGCAAAATTTTTTTTTCCAAAGTTGAAAAAATTGAAATGGCAAGGGTAATACCCTTACCCTCCCTACCCTGACCCTCAGCTACCCTGTGAGGGTAAAGGGCAAGGACGGGTAATGGGTATTGGTTTTTTGGAAGAGGGCTACCCTACCCTACCCTCATGACTCCCTAGGGTATCAAAAAAATGTCAATACCCTACCCTGCCCTGCCCTCTTCCTGCCCTAACCCTACCCTACCCTACCCATTGTCACGCCCCGACCCGAAAATCGCTCGTCCTCGCTAGATTTAACCCGAATCATCGTCCTCGCTGGGACGTGATGCCGCACGAGCCTGGAGTTGCGCTCGTGCAAGGCAAGATAACAGGTTCACATAGAACTATCTCAAATCGATAACATAAGCAGCGAAGGAAACAAAGTAAAACATAAGAATCTCTTTTTATTCATAATGAACTGAAGGTTACAAAGGCTCTGAATAGCCCAACATATATGCCAATTGGCTACAACGCTCATGATCTCTCTAGCTCACAAAGGATTACATTGTTCCATACATTATGCCTCTTTATAGCCACCAAGTAGTCTTCGCCGAACATCTCCATGTCGCAAGTCCGAACGCATATGCGGTAGCTCCTCTTGAACGCCAAGGACTCCATGCCTCGGCACGTCCAAGCCAAGCTCCGCCCGAGCCGATCATAACCTGACCTGCACATAAACTAGTGGGGGATTAGTGCTTTCGTCCTCGCTTTGCACTGATCAAAACCGCTCGCACCCAAACCAAACACTAATTCATTTAGTGAAGCATGTATCTTAATAGTGATCTTTCTATTTAGCCTTAAGATCAGTTTCATGGCATTGTTTACGCATAGCAACTTATATCATAATGTGTCCCATATCGTGTTCCTGCAGCAGATACAGTTAGCCATAATATAACGTAAACATAGTGTTCGTGCTCATCCCGTCCCATTTTCCTTAGCCTGTACGGGTTAGAACTTAACATAAGCAAACATACTATTCGTACATCCGACCAATCATAACATAAACATATACATAATGAGTAGCAGGCCCTGCGCCTGCACCCAGCTCTCATCTCAGCCCACCGGCGCTAACTATATGAAGGTCACGGTGTTTCGCACCGTAATGGACTTGGCATATCTTATGTGTAAGCCTACAATCGCTTCGATACGGGTTGCTAGCCCAGTATCCGAAGGATCCCAAACTTACGGATATCATAGCTTATCACAGCACTGGACGGTCGCAATCCGTCCGAATATTGTGCACCATAAATACCACACATAATTTCCTCTAGGCCGAACGGTCCCGGCGTCCCGGCGTAACCGTTCGAGGGAAGCCGTACCCGTGTACGAGCCATCCGAATCCATTGACCATGCAATACGTACCATAGCATACAATCCATAGCATACCAACCGATCTTGTATTACCATAAACATAGTCTCGCACATAAACGGTTTCCCGTGCCATAAATAGTTTTTCGTGCCATAAACATAATCCACCATTCATATGGGGAGCTCCGTCGGCGTTATGCCCCAACACATCCATATTGATGCACGACGCCCAACGGCTTAGTCGTCTCGTACTCATAATCACGCGTCCCGTTCATAATGTTATTCGCATAGCCTACTTCCGTATTTACTTAGTCATTTCATAGCATAAGTGCCAGAGGGCACGCTCAGCGCCATAATCAATGTTCTACGCCTAGTGTTCAATGTTCTCGGAGCCGTACACATGATGTACATCTCGATATTGTCTTTTAATGTTCTACCATCATGCCCTATCGCGACCCGTGCACTTGATGCACGTCGCTTCAATTGTTCGATTGTTCAATGTTCTATCTTAGTGTTCGACACATACTTAGATCTTTCGTTGCCGAGCCACGCTCGCTAACTCGATAACATCTTACGCATACCATAACACATTTTATTAAACGTGAAGGAATAGGGAAAGAGTCAAGAACCCGCCCACCTTAAGTCTTACGCTTGCCGTTTAGCTGAGTTGAAGCGTCTCGCTTCCATAACTTGGTCGCATAGCTAACTCCTGGACTTAGTCATTCCTTTGACCTACTCGGTTGATTTGGCCTATCGCCCCATGCCACAATCCGTTACAAGGCCACGATTTGGTTTTGCAGATACTTCATTATATAAGCAAAATGCCGACCTCTTATCGTCCAGCGTAAAAGTATAGCCTGCACACCAGATCAACTAAAATCAGCACTCTCGCGGGACTTATCCTTTGCATCGATTCGATTCATAGATTCCAACCGACTCAAGGCTTACCTTTGGCCAACGCAACACTCGCATTGATTCGCATCGATACCTCATCGGGTCAACGCAACTCTTCGAGTCAACGACTCATCATAATGCACCGATGCGGAGCGGGGCATTACATAATATACACTCAAAATCAGGTTCGTCCTCGAACCGAAACCAACACTTAATCCAAGTGCCTCGCATAGATCGCTTCACGATCTCGTGCTACTACCGTTGGAATCATACAACTCAGTCTGGATCATACACATATTTTAGGCGTCCCACCAATATATGCATTTCAGCCAAGCTCAGTTGTAGGATATCGGGACAACTAACAAGCTCAACTTAATCCTCAAGTACCAATCGGTCCGTACTCGACTCAGTCAAATTTTAGTGCCTATTCCCAAAATACTTCTCGTATGCATCATCCCATAACGTGCGATCCTCTTCCAAACATCTTGCACATAACTTAATTCAACCATAACTTCGATCTCGTAAGTTTTCGCGGCCACCTAACACTCGCATTGTATTGAGTCATTGCGCATCCGATCACAACAATTTCTGCAACGCCTGTTCGCCCAACCGTTTGCCTATCTCTCACATAACTCAAGTCTTTCATCCATCATTCATAACACTTGGCCTCTACGACATGGACTACGTCCACATGTCACAAATTCCTTTGTCAACAATCCGTACTAAGTCTCGCACATAACTATCCCAACACGACCATGTTCTCGAACTGCCTACGCATCGCGTCTGGGCTACCCCCGCTAGGTAACTTATCCAGATATCGTGCTTAATCTCTCCCGACACAGAGGTCAACTTGAGTCTTCGATGCTCAAAGGCAACAATCTTTCCGACCCAAGGTCTCTTACGATACGCCTATCTACGATTCTCAGTCGAATAGGAATTCCTTACTCAATCTTTGAATCAGTCCCGACTAGTTCATTTCGTAACATAGATCGCACGCTCAACACACATAGCCTAACCGTTACTCAAACCGATCTACGACACAACTCTTGGGGTCGTTCTACTATTCGTTGCTCTCGCGTATTGCAGAATCTTTGCAATCGCCTTACCGTATTGCTACGCTACGCACGTTCCTCGACATCTATTTGATCTCGACCAACCGAGTCTACTTACGCGCTCATTCGATCGATCACAACTTTTCTATCCGTATCTATCCCGAAGACTGCTCGCTAACTTTCGTAATGCGATTCTCGCTCGCTTAGACTTATCCTCAACATGCACTACCTCATTCCTTATCCTTCTTAGCGACTTCTTTAGGGTCATCCTATGGGACTTCAACATTCATTTGATTTGGCGGTCAAGTCTTCTAGGTCATCTGCCCTGAAACTACGCTCGATAATTGAAGATCATCAACGAGGGACAGTTACAACGAACTATGCTATATCCTATTGTGGAGCCAAATCAATTCCGATAATTCCTATGACTTCATCCAATCCGACATACGTTACCAATCCGTGATTTATCTATCCCCGCAACTGATGCGCCGTTACTACTCGAGTTACTTAGGCACTACCGTTGACAATATCGCAAAATCCTAATTTTGCCTTCGCATCAAACCACAAGTCCATATCAAATTTGCCACGCCTTGCAAGTTCGATCATCCCCGCTGGATGAATCACCATACCAACGCTCACGCGGAATGATCGTTCTAATTTGACGTGACGCATGTGCGAGGCTGGTGTTGCGCTCGCTCAAGACAAGAATGTCAACATAGTGGTGATCCGCGAAGCAATCCGGATACTTTCGTTTTCTTTCGAGTAACATCCATCGACTCTCAAATTCTCCGAAGCATTCCTACCGTTATCATCCAAACTGCCATCAACTTAACTTGCATCCTATTCATCCAACAACAATGCTCAACATAATTTCGTTCATTCGATCAGAGTATCCCCGAGTTATTGTATATCGTCTTTGATACGCCTCAATACCATCGTCGACATGCATAACTTGAACATCTTCCTTTCTCATAAGCTCAAACCCGTTGCAATCATTGCCATTATCCGAACTCGAATACGAATCAAGTCTCGCACTTATCAAGATTCATTCCGTTATAACTCACTACCAAATCGTAACACAATTTCCAATTCACATATCCGTTCTCACGTCCCTAACTCGCACTTCCAATAGTGCTACCGACTCATCGCGCTAACCCAAATTCGTTCGCACAATTTCTCCGTGCCTACTCAATTCATTCCGAAGAAGTCTCCGTACTAACTCAACATAAGTTCGACCGGGTCGACTATTTCCTCAACGTAACATTCCTTCGCTATGCTCAGTCTATCGTTCAACTTATACTTAACAAATCCTCGCCCGACGTATCATCCTTGGGTACCGACTTCGCACATACTCGTTCGACTCAATTCACCGTAGCATACTTGCATCGACTTCTCTCAAATCATTCCCACCGAGTCTCGGCACTACTCCGTCCGTTGAGGACAAACATATCGTAACAATACAATCGTCTCGACGTAACCTATCGCAAGTCACCAACCGGCTTAACATAGCTATCGCTAAGTGGTATTCTATATGCCACTCAGGATCAGCCTATCGTTATCGACACAATACTTCGCTATACTTGCTCGCATAGTTGGTATTGCATATACCACTCGAAATCGAGTCATTACTCGGCATCACACTTCGCATAGGTCCGACTCCTATCTCAACTTAACCGTCCCGTATGGCGATCCTTCCGATCCCAGCTCTAGCGTTAGCTCAAGTTTAACACACATTCAATCTAACCGTACCATGGCGACCGTATCGATCACGCCCGCAACATTCGCCTACTCGCAGCTCAACACAACATTCGGCCAACATACATGTTCGCCTACCCAACTCGATTCGTTACTTTCATCCGCGATCTTTCTGAATCTCGCTCGTTACAACTCGTGCAACAACTCATTCTCGATACTCAAGGTCTTTACTCAATCCCGTGCAACATATCGCTATCCTTCCGCATAGCCATACAACACGCATCATACCATATCGACTCGTTGCACCGATGCAACGAACGATCCACGACTTGCTGTACTCCGTGCAACCGATAACACATAATCACTCGCAAGCCACATAACACCATCGTCTCACATATCGACCCGTTGCACTTCGTGCAACCAACAACACATATCTTCTCGCACCCCGTGCGACTGATAACACATAACTCCTCGTACTTCGTGCGACCAACAACACATATATTTGCACTTCATGCAACCAACATCACCATATTCGTTGCACTTCGTGCGACCAGCATTCCATAACTCGTTGCACATCGTGCAACCAACATTCTCCGATGGCACTCGGAGATAACGTGATAGTCACGACATACTTATGGCAGACGTACCCACTTAATATAGACTTATTGTATGGAACATCCAATGTAGCGTCGAGCAGATCCATGAGCCATGCGGTTGCAGAAACAACTTAGAGTCAACTGAATTCGATAGCGAAGCAACTGAGGGTCAAAGAGATTCATGCACGGTCCAAAGGATGGAACCGCTCTGATACCAACTTGTCACGCCCCGACCCGGAAATCGCTCGTCCTCGCTAGATTTAACCCGAATCATCGTCCTCGCTGGGGCGTGATGCCGCACGAGCCTGGATTTGCGCTCGTGCAAGGCAAGATAACAGGTTCACATAGAACTATCTCAAATCGATAACATAAGCAGCGAAGGAAACAAAGTAAAACATAAGAATCTCTTTTTATTCATAATGAACTGAAGGTTACAAAGGCTCTGAATAGCCCAACATATATGCCAATTGGCTACAACGCTCATGATCTCTCTAGCTCACAAAGGATTACATTGTTCCATACATTATGCCTTTATAGCCACAAAGTAGTCTTCGGCCGAACATCTCCATGTCGCAAGTCCGAACGCAAATGCGGTAGCTCCTCTTGAACGCCAAGGACTCCATGCCACGGCACGTCCAAGCCAAGCTCCGCCCCGAGCCGATCATAACCTGACCTGCACATAAATTAGTGGGGGATTAGTGCTTTCGTCCTCGCTTCACACTGATCAAAACCCTCGCACCTAAACCAAACACTAATTCATTTAGTGAAGCATGTATCTTAATAGTGATCTTTCTATTTAGCCTTAGGATCAGTTTCATGGCATTGTTTACGCATAGCAACTTATATCATAATGTGTCCCATATCGTGTTCCTGCAGCAGATACAGTTAGCCATAATATGAACGTAAACATAGTGTTCGTGCTCATCCCGTCCCATTTTCCTTAGCCTGCAGTAGTTAGAACTTAACGTAAGCAAACATACTATTCGTACATCCGACCAATCATAACATAAACATATGCATAATGGGTAGCAGGCCCTGCGCCTGCACCCAGCTCTCATCTCAGCCCACCGGCCCTAACTATATGAAGGTCACGGTGTTTCACACCGTAATGGACTTGGCATATCTTATGTGTAAGCCTACAATCGCTTCGATACCGGTTGCTAGCCCAGTATCCGAAGGATCCAAACTTACGGATATTATAGCTTATCACAGCACTGGACGGTCGTAATCCGTCCGAATGTTGTGCACCATAAATACCACACATAATTTCTCCTAGGCCGAACGGTCCCGGCGCCCCGGCGTAACCGTTCGAAGGAAGCCGTACCCGTGCACGGGCCATCCGAGTCCATTGACCATGCAATACGTACCATAGCATCAATCCATAGCATACCAACCGATCTCGTATTCAATAAAGATAGTCTCGCA
Source organism: Iris pallida (assembly GCA_029216955.1). Lineage (NCBI taxonomy): Eukaryota > Viridiplantae > Streptophyta > Magnoliopsida > Asparagales > Iridaceae > Iris > Iris pallida. The sequence continues at coordinate 46,271 of JANAVB010025176.1, forward strand.
CATAAACGGTTTCCCGTGCCATAAACATAATCCACCTTTCATATGGGGAGCTCCGTCGGCGTTATGCCCCAACACATCCATATTGATGCACGACGCCCAACGGCTTAGTCGTCTCGTACTCATAATCACGCGTCCCCACTACAACAGAAATGGGTTATAATAGCGTGCGTGGAACGCTGTAGAATGTCTATTATAGCATTGCGTCCGCTATAAATGCCCCCGCTATAATAACCTCATGTACAAGAACGCTATAAAAGTATAGCGTTCCAAAACGCTGTTGATGATTTATAGCGTTTACGGCCGCTATAGAGCATGTATAGCGTTTCGAAACGCTGTAAATTGCTTATAGCATTTGGGAACGCTATAGAGCTTTAATAGCATACATGAACGCTATTAATCAGTCGTAGCGTTCATGAACGCTATAAACCTTTTATAGCACTGGAAAACGCTGTATATCTTTTATAGCGTTTATGAACGCTATAGCTTATTAATAACATTGTTTACGCTATAAATGTGTTATGGCGTTCCTGAACGCTGTTGAGTTATAAAAGCGTTTCATTATATATATGCTATATATCTGCATTTCTTTCCTGCTATTATATTGCAACAATAGCATGTCAGAATGCTATTGCAGAGTAAAATTCTGTATTCGAAAATTTGCAGAATGCAGCCCACAGTTACACAAAATACAGGTATTCAAGTGTTTAAATGCGAATCAATCACAGAATGAAGTAGTACCAAACATATGTAGAACAACGAAGTAGTACCAAACATTCAAAATCCTTAATTTACATGTAGACAACAAAGTAGTACCAAACATTCAAAATCCTTAATTTCTCCTTGTAGAACAACGAAGTAGTACCAAACATATGTCCAAATATTAAACATTAACAGTGTATCAGCTACATTATCCCAAAATGTTGACTATCTAACATTTAGCTCCCTTCGAGCCTATCCACAACCAAAACCCCTCAGAAAGCATCATCTTCCTTCATCCAACCTATACAAAAATAGGGGGCAAATCATTAATGTAAAAAAAAAACCATCTCGAGCCGATCCAGACAATTGACGAAAAGTAAATTATTGGGATCGAAAAAGTGATGTCTTACCAGTGCAAAGTCATTACTTACTCTCACAAACTTGATCATTATTTTGGGACTGAGGAAGGCTTTGAGAAAAAATCGAGGATAGCAAGAAGGACACACCTCAATCTGGTCCTGGGATGGAAGAAAAAAGGAGTCTTTTGTTTAGGTGTACATACTTCTACTTGGTTGCATTAAAAACTATGAATCCAGATCTTTATATTTAGTACATTAGTTACATTGAATCCTCTGCTTCAGTATCCAACTTGCTTCTGGTTGTCAATGAGGTGCTCTTTATGTTTTGCCCCTCCAAAACGTTTATTTGTTCACTTCGCATTTAAACTATCCATTTCTATGGGTTTGAAAAAACTAAACTTGCGTCTAAGAGATCAAAAGAATTAAACAAAAAAAGACGCTACAAATGCACTAGTGAAAAGTACATTCAACAGTTAGAACAGCTGACACTCATACATGTAGGATCCATTGGTTAGGACAGCTGACACTCATACCTGTGGTGTTGGGTGGTGAGGGATAAGATTATCAACTGCAAGATATTTCAAAAATGCAAGAACAATGCCAAAGTTCAGTTGCTTACAAGTGCATTCATTGCTCCAGCTTTCTTGTGATGTTGGAAACCAGGACGTTTTCCATGGGACACATATACTAATCGTGGAAGCTCATTTCCTTCACTGTCAAGCCCTCCACTGTTGCCTAAGAAAACTGAAAACATGGATATTAAGTTGAATCAGGAAGCTTCCTTTTTTAGTTGTAACCTGATGCATATGTTTGACCATTAGACTCTTTGAGCTGTCTCTAGTAAGAAATTTAGAAAATGTAGATATCTAGTTGAAAAATCACAACTGTAAAAGTTAGATACTTATACCAAAAATAATTCAAACTTACTAAAAGAAATGTGGTATAGTTAAGATAAAATTAAACTGAATGAATGACTTACCACATCAATGAGTTGCACCCTCACCAAGTCCTTCAACCTCTCCTTGAGCCTAGCATAACGAGTAGCTGTTGGATCAATAGTCTTTCTTTCTTTTGTGATAAGACCCTACAAACCAAAGTACACATTAGAAGTCCCCGTCACTATCTCACAATAAGGGCATGATGGACACAAGTTGTATTGAGTTAATCAAATAAATATTTAATAATAAATACTTATGGCACTTTACAAATCTATGTAAGAAAGAGGTAATTTCTATGCTGGTGATGTGTAGATTACATCATGAAATTCAGTTGATGATTGTAG
>JANAVB010025177.1:0-46250 GCA_029216955.1 Iris pallida
AACGATCAGGGATATAAAATAATACGAAGGATGTCAATGAAGAAAATATGATTTTAGATAACTATCAGTAACCCCTACATATATGATAAATCAGACCTGCATAGCCACCACAAAATCCTATGTCACGTCCTAGAACCAGAATACTGGAAAATGGGGACAGACCAGGCCAGTACGTATACCAGAGTGCTCCAGTACCCCAAGATACGGTCAAAGCTGTATAGACATGAGGGTTACTACTACAAGCCAACATGCAATCCTAGGTCAAGTAATTCTTGGTATCTGAATCATAAGCAAATAAGTTCAAGCAGTACAATCATTAGATATAAAAATAGTAAGGCATCCCAAACTATGTCCACATAAATGATCATAAAGCTAGCAATACAAAATAAAGAACTAGCACGAGTGTAAGTCATACATGATCATCTCTAGCTATAGTCTAGAATAATACAAATCATGTCTATGCCCGTAGGCTAAGAGTCAAGGTCCAAAACATGAGCTAAATACGTGCTCGGTGGCTAAATGTCTCAAAATGAATATGTACAGATGTAAGTGGGTAAAGAAGAGAAAATCTACTCAAGTTCCCTGGTGCTCCGGGTGGTCACCATCAAAGAGAAGGTACGAAAGATCCTCTGGCACCTCTACCATATCTAGTCAAACAAAACCAGTGGGATCAGACCCTCAAATAGCAAGTACCAGAAAGGAAGCCAACTAATGAACTAAAACCAGCATGTAAACCCAATAAAGACTAAAAGAAAACAATAAGAACAGTTCTAATTAATGTATAGATACCATATGAGAACATGTAAGTAGACTGGAAACATATAAATAATAACTGGATCATGTAAGCATGTACAAGATCATGTAAAGCAACCAAGAATGACATGTAAGTACAAGATAGAATGATAAATGACAAGATGACTTAGGAACTACTCTGGAATCGAACTACAACCCTTAAACCAAACAAGGACCTGGGTTACAATCCTATATCTGAGTAGAACTTAGTCTCTAATTATTTACTGGAAAATGTAAAGCATAGATAGGAATAATACAAGACAAGACAAGACAAGACTAGAGAAGCCTGGACTCCATCCATCAACCACGACCAAAACTGATTATAGCTTGATATATTAGCTAACTATGGTTATTACAAATCCTAATTACTAATATGCACTTTGAGAATTTTTTATCGATTACCAAACCCTACAGTCTTCCCAAATTATCTAGGCCTAGCAAGTACAAGATAGATATATAGTAGATACGCCATCCAAGAGATATGTATCCTAAAGAGTAAGCCCCACACGATGGTGAGATAATAGAAATAATAGGAAGTACAAGAGTTGCCCCACTCGACAGTGTGCTAAAAAGGTGTCCCTCACGACGGAGTGCTCCAAATCCAGCATAAAGGCCAGAATAGAGGGTATCCTAGTAACCGAGAAATATTCCCACCCAATGCATCTAAGTAATCAAGCTAGTTGTTTATTCCTTAACATTTTATTCAGGATTTTGGGTGTAGTATTTCGCATAATCCATCCTAGACATGATACTCCCCGCAGGAATATACAAAACTAGATAGGACAAGACAAGGAGCACTATAACAAGTCATAACAGGTAAGTAGAATAAGCTGAAAATGGGAGTACGCTACGATGAGCCACTATCAGGAAGATAATACTAGACAAGAATAAGGGTGCTACATGATAGGCCACTATCAAGTACACAAGATTAGAGCATATATGATATAGGACAGGATAGCAACTACGTGCTCAGGTAATCATGGTCATAAGTAGACATGGCATAGACAATACACAACAGAAAACATGGCCTGGCATATAAAGGAAACAATTTCGTAACACAATTTAAGAAATCAGAAATTGGGAGTCTATTCGGAAGATCCGACGGATTGTCGCGGGTTTTCAAAATATTTCTGGATACATGGCAAAAACTAAGTAAAATGTCGAAAACAAATTTCGGAGCCAAACGTTCCCAAATCTCGCCAAAGTCAAAACTAATTAGTCTTAATATTAAGGGTAAGTCTCATAATTGATATGGACTAAGTCTCATGGCCATAACTCCCATACCATTTTCGATACTGAGTTTTCCAACTAAGAAAATAACTGGACATCGCAGGAAATCAAAACCTAGCTCAAACTAAATTCAGAGTCGGGCAAAAAGATGATAATCTCAAGAGATACTAAAGCATGTACTATACAATAAAGGAATTTTAGTACTAAAAAAATGAAAATAATAAGTATAGTAGTTCGACAAAATGTACTTGCTTCCTAACAAGCTCTTAGACTAACTCTTCAACTCCACCACCAAGAGGGGTTCAAAAACCACACTCTTTGGCCTCAAGACCAAGCTCCAAGATCTTGAGAAAAATGGAGAGGAAATGGAGAGAGAAAGAGAAGAGAGAGAAAGTAAAAAAATCAAAATAAAATCGAAGAGGTATATATAGACGGAGTGAATTAATCGTGATCGTCAGATCTGCTATGCCAGGGATCTACAATTCGATCTGGAATAATCTCATATGTCCATCAAAGAAACCAATGGATAAAAGAATGCTTCAGAACCAAGAAACCATGCATGATAGCGTGCATCGACATTATTCATCATAAATATCTCAAATATCCTACGGACGAATTTTTTGGCAAATTTTCGAAGGATCTTCTCCTAATTTTTTTGTTTGGTCACAGCAAGTTTTTGCCCATAAGAAAAACCCCATTCGGATGATCCCGCGGTGTGCCGCGGATCTCCGACGGATTTTCTGAAAGAAAGAAAATTCTCACTTTGAGAATTTCATAGATTTTTCATTCTATACACGGGTCCTAGTACAGGTCTATAGTAATGACAAAAGGTTTATTACAAGTCTCGGGCAGTATGGAAATAAATTATGGTCATCGAAAAATTAATAAATAAGAAGTATCACACGATACCAAAATCACAAAAACTGAAAAAACTCAATGAACAAAAAATACGTACGTATCCGTATATAAATATCGATACTGTGAGACGAGTCTCACAACTATAAATTGGTTTCTAAAGTCATATGTGAGTCTCTGAGAGTCATATATAACACAATGTTACATATTTATCAGTTAGGTGACCTTACATATATATAACACAATGTTCCTAAGAGTCTCACAACTAGGTGTAATATGAATTTATCTACAACTCCTACGATTTCTAGGTGAATATTTCAATAATTCTAAAAAATAGGAGGATTATAGGTCGTCAATTTGAACATAAAATGAATGTGTGGATATAGTGAGTATTATCCATTACAATATGGGTATATCGGAGCCTTTAATGGTGCTTGTTGTATGGACAGGAAGGTCGCATTGTAATATGGGTATATCGGGACCTTCGATGGGGCTAGCTACCTATACACGAAAGATTGTTGTCTTACCGAGAAAATAGTCCAATATAGCTTTTGGTGCCAGTGTTCTTCATATAGTCAGGTCGTATGCTAATGTTATCTGCTTACAGGCTTAACTAGTTGGTCGTAAGGATGAATTCGCACACACATACATGTATTTTATGAAGGTTAACGAATGTCTTGTACAGGAACGCAGATCATGACACATTTATGTATATGTTACTATCATTGGAATGTCAGAGAAGAATGGTAAGTATTGGATAAGATCTACTATATTGAGTGACACATTTATGCTTATAAACACATGCTTGCTATGCCATATAACTGATCCTAAGGCAAGATTAGAAAGACCACATGTTATCTGCCGACACTCACTTATATCAATGTGTTGGTTTTTAGTTGAGTTGTCTAGAGGCCATTTACCAGTACACGATAATAAACTGACCCCAACCCCTAGGTGCGGAGATTCGCTTGGACGCGTTGAGGCATTGGAGCTCGATTGGTGCTTGAAGTTGTTCGGTTGGAGATGCTGTCTTTTGTTTATAGATGACATAATATATGACAGTGTTGGTTGTATGAGTTCATAAGTTTTAAGCCTTGAAGCATGTTTCATTGTATATATATATATATATATATATATATATATAAAAATATATATATATATATATATATATATATATATATATATATATATATATATATATAGATTGTAATCGAGAGAGAGAGAGAGAGATTATAATCGAGTTATTCTTTGTCCTAGCGTTGTTGAAATTTTGCTATAAATTATCAATAAAGAGAATAATTTTTATATATCTTGTGTATATCAACTTTTATGCTTATTTTTACTGCAATGACTTGTATTCTGAGATATTTATCGATTGTGTTCTGTTCTTGCATTGTACAAGTTCAATTCAGGCTTGTATGATATCATATCTAGTAGCGACTTATGGTCCTACAATACCGGGGCATGATAGTGCACGTCCGAGTGCATTACTATGTCCTCGTCGATGGAGTAAGTCACCCCCAACAGAGTTGACACTTGTTTTTCGATGGAAAGAGCAAAGAATATGCAGCGATCTCTTTCTCTCTCTCTCTCTTATAGAAAACATGTGTTTGCAAAGAATTCCTTATTACAATTATTGCTAAGTGTGTAATAGCACAAAAGTTCAATTTATAAAAAAATAGATTCTGACGTGTGATGGTAGAATTTGGTGCATGTGTGACCCTTTACTCTATTACGTTCGGACGTTGACGAAGGGGGGTTCAGATTGCTCTTGATGCTCAGGTAGCTGTCAGTCAGAGCACTCTCTAATTATTACATGCTTAAGCTTCTCTCTCCCCTTGAGTGCATGTGTAGAATGGTAATAGGTGGCTATATATAGCTAAAAGCTTAAATAGTCTGGATTCTAGTAACTGAAGCCTCCAAAGTCGCTTGTTGGTAGAGCGCATTAATGATAAGCATTAAGTCATGTAGCCTCCAGATCATTAATAGTAGACATTAAGTGTAATCATTCAGCCATTGCAACATTAATATATGATATATATTAAGTCACATTGTATGTGACCGTACGATATGTCAGGAGCAAAGCGGCACTACGAATCACATCCCAGCGAAAGCTACAGATATTGGAGTTTAGCCTCCAGTGGCTAGGTTGCCCCGCTGGAGTTTAGCTTCTAACAATAAGGGAGACCCCACTAGAGTTTAGCCTCAAGCGGCTAGGGAGATAATGTTGGAGTTTTGCTTCCAACAGTTGGGTCGTTCGTGCTAGAGTTTAGCCTCCAGCGACTGGGGAGACCTTGTTTGGGTTTAGCTTCCAGCAGCTAGGGAGACCTTACTGGAATTTAGCTTCCAGCAGCTAGGGAGACCTTACTGGGTTTAGCTTCCAGCAGCTAGGGAGACCTTACTGGAGTTTAGCTTCTAGCGGCTAGGGAGCATTGGGCTACTCCCCTGTTGCTTCTTATTTACAAAACCTAGCAGAGTTTCATTACTTTTTTATAGATCTATATTGATATAATCATGAAAATTCATATATTGTTGCTCTGATACAAAAAAAACATCTAAATATTTATTAGAGTCTAAGAATCCAAGACCAAACAACTTACTATATATACTAAAAGATATAAAAAAAAAATCATCTTTTTGGTTATCTACATGTAATATATATTTTTGTTCTCTTCGGCTTTCAAACTCTTAGTTTTTAAAATCTTATATAATTAAATTTAATGTTATCTACTTCTTGCAACATAATTTGAGTTCTTCTTCAAGTCTAACCATATACCAATCTATTCATATATACTAATAATATTTTACCAACCAATCCATATATACTAATAATATATATATATATATATATATATATATATATATATATATATATATATATATATATATATATATATATATCCTTTTTACACTATTATTGTTAGCTCACATTCAACATATAACCCCCAAAAAAAACTTGACACTTGGAGATAGCTATACCATATAAATATGTTTGTAGATACGTGTGATGAGAAACATTTTATTTATAATTGTTCCGAGAATCCAAAGCATGGTTAAAAGTAGTTCGATACATTATTACATTGATTCATACTTCATAACTTTGTGTCAATGTTATAGTAGAATCATGGTATCACCATAATTTTATGACTTCATGAAGAGGGTGAAACATTTTATACATTATGGATCTCCAACTTCTTAGTTAATGATTTTCTAGTAAATAAATTGTCCATCCAATTTCCTGTTAAGAAGAATATAAGTGCTTCCATCCTTGTTCTGAAAGTCTTTTAACATAACCATCTGATTAGATTTCAGATCCAAACTTCCATTTGATTCTCATATAAACTTTCTTTGTTAGTTCAATGCAATTGAACTTTATGGTACATTGACCTCTGCGCATTTCAGATTATGTAAAATTTATTAAAACATATGGTATAAAATTTCATTAAACACAAATAACTCTGTAAAGTAATAGAACAAACACATGTCACGTATACTCGACTACAATTGGGCAATATGTCGGTGACCCGGTCGCGACATGAAATCAATGTGGTTCCGATAAACGCTTTTAATATTAATTCAAAAAGCTAGTAATAGCTAAAGATTTGATATTCACTAACTCAATAAAATTCAATTCAAAAATTTCTACCAGTCCATTTCATTAATGGTAAATCCATCAAAACTATTATTCTAAATCTGTAAAAGAAACACAATTATCTCAATAGGGAAATAAAACATATATGTGCATACTCTAGACACCAATTCATAGAATTGACAATGTTCCAAAGGGGAGCCTTACAAATCATGAAAATAGATATGAGCATAATCTATCTTAATCATGATATTATTTGAATGAAAGATATTTAGCAAAATTGAACGTGAGACCTACGAATTTTCTTGATTTTAATAAACTTGAAAATAATGCGTCTAGTTGGTATTACGCTTGTTGTGCCTTCGTCATTGTTTTTACGGTCTTGAACCACAAAGGGGACTCTTATCTTTAAACCGATGGCTGCAGCTGTCACGCCCCGCTCCCTGAGGAGCGATCGTCTTCGCTTGGGCATGATGTCGCACGAGCCTAGGGCGCTCGTGCAAGGCCGAGTCCAGAAATGATCGATTGAAGCTAGGCCATAGAGTCGCACAGAGTGTCCCCATTTGCAGCAGAAAGTAAATGAACACAAGTTGGAACAAATTCAAGAGTCTTTATCGATATTCAAGAAGTATTACAAGCGACGCTAGGCCGAGATTACAATTCGCTCAAGCTCTCTCTCCTGAAACATAAAGGCGTGCCAAGCGGCTTACAATATGGAATGATACATGGCGATGTTTCGATACATTATGTTATATATATGGTGCTTCAGCTCCTTTGCAACGCTCCAAGACTCCAGAGTTAGCTCCGTACCTTAGCATGTTCGAGGGAAGACTCCGCACCAGACGAGGTTCTCCCGTACCTTGCAAGTAATCTATATGGTTATCAGTACATTGCATGCACTGGTGGGGAGGCTAGCTCGTATGCTCGCTATCATTACCAAACACGTTCAATTTATTCTTGTGAACCATCTATCAGTTATTGTCTTACTAATCTTGCCTTAGGACCAGTTTTATGGCATATTGAAAAACCTATCTCGTATTACGGGCATCAAGTGTGGTATGAGAATAACATGCACAACTTACCATACGATCTTTCCTGTTCAAGGTAAACCAAGTTATCCAATATTTTATACATTACGAATTAATAGATTTCATAAAAAATACGAGTTTTATCAGCGTATTTCTGTCTTAGCGTTGAACAAAGTACTCAAGTTCTTTTTATGTGTTATACTCAAGCTTTTGTTTATATGTGTTTCATTCAGTTACATAGTTATTTAGCTTCTCAAATTACTTGTTTCAATACAAGGACTCGCACGTGGATTGTCATCAGCGAGCCCACTTAATCTATATGCACCGATCGCTAGCACCACAAGCCATTTGGACTATACTTATAGTATTCATAGTGATGTTACCTATCAAGTGCGATGGCTGGTACACCCTGATAGGCTATACAATACCCGGCCTTACGTCGCTTGTTTGACCAAGCCCGCACACAAGCCGCCCGTAAGCCATGATTTTGCCTAGGCTGGAACGATGTCTCTGATCGTCCATGGAATCCTTCTTTCCGTCCCACGTGTACGAGTTATCCGCAACCATTTCGTATTCTTATTTTTAGTTTAACTTATTGGGCTGTCATGAGCCATAATGGATTAAATTATTGGACTGTCATGAGACATAATGGATTAACTTATCGGCTGTCATGAACCATAATGGATTATCAACTAGGTTGGCGATGGCATCCGTGCAGCGCGATAGCAAGCCCCGTTGCACGTCCCCAACATACCTGTCGCTAATCATTCTTTCCTTCTTATCTTTCTTTCTTTCTTTCACTTGTTCATTCATTCGTTTGTTCATTTATTCATTCACTTATTCATTCGTTCATACACTCATTCATTATACAGCTCCCTGTGTGGGAACCGCCTTGGTGACCCAACGGTTTCGAAGCCCTTCTATGTTTCTATTTCTCGGCTCGGAACGACTATATTGATAGTCTTCCTACCTTAATCAATGAACCATTAATTGTTTCGTGCCTCAAGTTGTGGTATGCTCTAAGTGACAATCATTTCGTTCATAAGTAAAAGCATAAACAATTCTACTCGAAAAGTAAGCTGTGCTTTGGCACGAGCGTGGAGTGCTATCACTATCGTTTTTTGTTATTCGTATTTTTAGTATAAGTGTACGGAATTCTGACATCTGACAGGTGACCCGTGTTTTGACTTGTCTTGCTTAGCCTTGTCTTAGTTGAATCTTGACTTAGTTAAATTTGGTTTGGTTCAACTTGATATGGCTTGGTTTGGTTTGAGTTGGTTCATCATGAATGAGCTTTATATTTACACCAACTCCTCTCTCTCTCCTCCATTATTACTATTTACTTCTTCTTTATTTACTACTCCACCAAACCCTAGGCAAGTACAAATTACTACATAAAGGATCTTTATTTTTATTGTTCCATTCTCTTTCTTTCTTGATACTAAGCATCTTTAGAACTTAAAATTTTCAATTTTGATGGATAGATTTTTGTAGATCTAAGTTTTAACTTTTCTTATTTTTCTTGGTTTTGATCTCTACAAACTTATTATTTCCAAAAAACCTAATGGTTCCATGTTGTGGAAAATTTAATTCTACCCAATTTTGGCTTTTGAACCACTTGATTTTGACTTATTTTGAAGAAGTTACGACATTTTTGGTATTCATGGGTTCCCGCACATCTTCGGTGCTGTTGGGACGATCAATGGTGCCACACGCACGATTCGTTTGTCGCAAGCCTGTGTGCCGTGCTCTCGTGCCCCGCACACCGTGTATCTGTGCGTTTCGTGTTTCGTGTGCCGTGCGCCTACGTAATTCGTTTGTCGCACGCCTGCACGACGTGCTCTCGTGTCCCGTACGTCGTGCATCTGTGCGCTGCCCATTTCGCGCACCGTGCGCCGCGCGCCTGTGCCTGCGCTCCGTGCTCTCGCGCACTGCATGTATCTGCACACTACGTATTTTGTGTGCCGTGCGCCTGCGCGATTTATTTGTCGTGTGCCTGCGTGCCATGCTCTCACGTCCTGCGTGCCGTGCATCCGTGCGCTACGTGTTTTGCAGCCGCTCGCCTGCGCGATTCATTTGCTGCACGCCTGCGCCATGCTCTTGCGCTCCATATGGTACACGTTTTATGGCCGCATGCCTGTACGATTCGTATGCCGCGCACCTGCGCATCCTGCTCTCGCATCCCGTGTGTCACGCCCCAGAACCAGAATACCGGACAACGGGGGAGTGACTCAGCCAGCTACGTATTACGGGTAGATGAATAGCGTATAATACGATTAATGCTGTCTAAAAGACGAGGAGGTGTATACTACTTGAAGGTCTCACTAGGGTTACTCGACATCTATTGTCTCAATCATTCAAACAAGAAACAGTAATAGAGAACATGCAAGATAAAGTAGTAAGGCGTCCCAAACGCTCAGTCAAAATGTTCTTGAGACCTGGCTTAACAAAACATAGCCAAAGGATATAACAAAGTATACACAATCATTATCAGGTGCAGTTAGACTTAGTTATAATTATGTAAAAGTAAGTACAAGACAATCCGACTTAACATGTCGGTGCCAAGCGGCAAAATATAAAGTAAGTAGCAAAACGAGTGGGAAAGCAAGGAACCCACTCGTGTCCTCCTACGATCATTCCTCTAGTATTGACCATCTTGGAGGTAGAAGTAATCTGAGTCCTCGGGAACTGGCTCTAGATCTGGCCATGCAAAACCAGAGAGGTTAGACCTCTAATAGCAAGTACCACAAGGAAGCACAACATGAGATTTAAAAACCAGTAATAAGGGTTGAGAATATGATACATAGGTCTCTGCTTGCTACTGGGATTTCATACTATATCACGACACTTCAAGCTAACTTCCCAACCAAACAAGGACAGAAGTTGACCCGTCATGTCCTGACATTCTGATCATCTCAGTAGTTAACAGAGTAGGTACAGTACGCAAACAAATCAATTTAACGGCAATACAACTACTACGGCTTGCTAACTGTGAGTTCTAAGTTATCCTGGAAATATGCAATAAGGGATTCCTCAGTTCTTACTATGTACAAGCAAGGCTAGTCTACCCAATAATCAATTGCGCCAATAATGAATTAGACGAGTCCCAGCGGGACGTCCGTCATCAGTATACAGTAAATAAATATAAGCAGATACCGCTTCCTGCCCATGTGGCAGATTTGTAGTATCTGTGGGAACCATCTGGCATGTCGGGGCGCTAATTGTCCTAAGGATGGATGCTATGTAAGAACTCGGGAATCTATTCTCTCCATGCAATCGTTATTTTATTTAACTTAGTAGTCCCTATGTTGATTGAAATCCCATGCCGTGGATCAGGGTCATTCAGAATGAGTACTTTCGTACAGAGTACGATATGCATAACTCTACAATGATGCCTGTGCGGTTAGGTTGTAGGTCTTACATAGCGTAATACAACAATCAAACCTAGCCACGGAATAATCATGCCTTGACTGTAAAGTACACATGCTGCTTTATAGAAACAAGTTGAAGTCTGCACGTATCCATATGCCAATGTTCGGGATCGGCCAGTCGATCACAATGGTTCATAGTTAATATGAACGTGTCTCACTCAATTTCAATAAGACGACTAGCCAACCTCTTAGTTCCAACAGGGAATGCATGATCAATCATTATTCAAGGTAACAATCATTATCAATTGTGACAAGGCATGAAAGTCAACTAGTATTCAGTATGGTCGAGTCTATAACTCTCAGGGTTTAGTCCCAGTCACACTGGATATCCATAAACCAATCAAGACACAGGGCACATTCAACACAACCATATATATTAAAATATTAACATATCATTATTATATCGAGTTCATGCAAAAAGGCATAAGGATAAATAAGAGATGCCATGTACGTCAAAGGAGTACGTTCAATATGATACGCGTAAAGAAGATTTACGCGTGAGGAAAGTTTACGCATGAACGAATAAAGCTTGCGCGTAAAGGAGCACGCTCAATAAAGGAATAAAGTTGTGCGTAAAAACTCGTCTTACGCCAAGCCAGAGGAGTACGCATAAAAAGTAACGTTACACGTAAAACAATGTACGCGTAAAGGAATCGTTACACGTAAAACAATGTACGCGTAAAGGATAACATTACGCGTAAAATAATGTACGTGTAAAGGATAACATTACGCGTAAAACAATGTACGCGTAAAGGATTACATTACGTGTAAAATATGTACGCATAAAGGATTTAAAGTTTACGCATGAATGAGTATGCGTAAAGAGTAGTATTACGTATGAATCTTGTACGCATAAAAAGTCAGAGTTTACGCGTGAATCTTGTATGTTGTTATGCGTAAATTAATATGCGTAAAGAAAATGATGTTACGCATAAACTTGTACGCGTAAGAAATGATCGTTATGCGTAAACTTGTATGTGTAAAGAATAGTGTTACGCGTAAAGGAAATACGCCAAGCCATAGTAGACTTGCGTAATCCAGATTCACGCTGACACGATTGATCGTGGGCGTAGAGCTCGATATTACGCGGGCACGTATAACGTGGGCGTAAGAATTTCCAGAACTCCAATTCCTATGAAACTTCCAATCTAAGCCCAAAATGGGATTCTATAGGTCAGAATGGTGTATAACACAAATCTCACAATCTGGAACGAACGAAACTTGAAAATAAGGAAGTTTGATAGATCAAAACCCACAAAATCCAAAAAAATAGTGATTTCTAGATCTACTAAAAATGAAATTTCAAAATGCAAAATGCCAAGTTCTAAACTATCTTAGGATCACGAGAGGAAGATAAATGAACCATAAAAATATGGGTTCTCATGTGGAGCAAGATGTACTTGCCTATGGATTTGGTAGGTGGAGAGAGAGTTATGAGGAAGAAGAAGATTAAATGAGAAAGAAAAGTAATAAAGAGAAAGAAAGGGGGTTGGGGCTTTAAATGAAGATGTGGTAGTTGGGGAGTTGGGTTCGGTTCACGATGAACCATCAAAATTCGAAAACAAACCGAACCAAGGCGAATCCAAGAGCCAAAAATAAAATACAAAAAAAAATTAGCGAAAAATAAAGGAATTAAATACAGAACAAATGCATGATAAATATTAAATAAATACATTTAAGCAGTATACGTATTAAAATACGTATTCTAGGAACGGAGAGTGACATCTCTACCCTCCTTAGAAAAATTCTGTCCTGGAAATTTCAAATCCAAGCAGGATAGAAATATCAGGGCCAAACTAATCTAAGTACAACAATTCTACCGAGCAAGCAGTTATTTTACAATACCAATAGCAAGTAATATATCTATATTTATCAATCTACGACATCAAGCAATTTCTACTCATAGGGTGATAAGCATGAGGAATCAAGACAATCAAGGTATACGAAAAGAAATATACCTTGTGAGTCAAATAGGTGCGGATACCGTGATCGGATATCATCCTCACGTTCCCAAGTTGACTCTCCTAAGGAGTGATGACCCCAAGCAACACAGACAAGGCTAATTGTTCGGTTCTTGAGTATCTTCTCCTTCGGTCCAAAATGGACACAGGCTGTTCCTCGTAAGACAGGTTGGTACCAACAATCAGTTCAGAATGATCGAGGATATGGCTTGGGTCCGATACATACCTACGTAACTGAGATACATGAAACACATCATGCACTTTTTGTAACAAAGATGGAAGTGATAAACGATAAGCAACATCGCCTACCCTATCGAGGATAGCAAATGGGCCTACGTATCGCAGAATCAACTTCTTGCGAACGCCAAATCTAATAACCCCACGAGTAGGTGAGATCCGCAAAAATACGTGGTCTCCAACAGAAAATTCTAGCGGCTTACGATGCTGGTCCGTCTAATGTCGATGCCAATCTTGCGCAACTCGAAGTCGCTCCCTAATTCCCTTAACCACTTCAATCGTCTGAACAATCATCTCTGGGCCTAACATCTTCCTCTCCCCGATATCATCTCATGCAAGTGGCGACCTACACTTCTTACCATATAGTGCTTCGAATGGTGCCATTTGGATACTGGATTGATAATTGTTGTTGTACGAAAACTCGACTAAGTACAGGTGACTCTTCCAAGATCCTCCAAAATCTAGGGTGCAAGTTCGTAACATATCCTCTAAAGTCTGAATTGTTCTTTTTGATTGCCCGTTCGTCTGTGGATGGTAAGCTGTGCTAAATCTCAACTTGGTACCCAGACTATGATGTAGACTCTTCCAGAAATGCGATATAAAATGGGTATCTCTATCTGATACTATACTGACAGGGACCCCATGCTGCCTGACTATCTGTTGCATATACAACTCTGCCAACTTCTCCGAGATTGCCCTACTCTAAAAGGAAGAAAATGTGCCACCTTCGTAAGCCGATCCACTATTACCCAAGTAGCATCCTTACCACTCGGTGATCTCGGTAAATTTGTCAGAAAGTCCATGGTGATATGTTCCCACTTCCATTCCGGGATAGAAAGCGGTTGTAATAATCGAGCTGGCCTATGTTGCTTTGCCTTCACTTGCTGACATATTAAGCATCAAAAAATGAATCTAGCTATCTCCCTCTTCATTCCGTTCCACCAGAAGTCTTGCTTGATATCTTTGTACATTTTGGTTCCTCCGGGATGTAAAGAATACTGAGAACTGTGGGCTTCTGTCATAACCTCATGTCTGATATCTCCACTAGGTACACATAGACGTGATCCAAATCTAAGTGTACCATCTTCATGAATTTTTATCTCCTTCCTGAGTCCTAACTCACATTCTATCATAAGCTTCTGAATCATTGGGTCCTGTGCCTAAGCTACCTTGATCCTGTCTACCAAGTCGGATTGAACTCGTAAACTTGCCAGAACTCCTATAACACTAGGAAGTATAACCTCGATGCCCATCTCTTGAAGGTCTTCTAAGATATGTTTTTGTGATGTCAACATAAATCTGCTGCCTCTCCTGCTATGAGCATCCGCTACCACATTAGCCTTGTCTGGATGATACTGAAGCTCTACGTCGTAATCCTTGATTAATTCTAACCATCTTCTCTGTCTCATGTTCAGTTCCTTCTAAGTAAAGATGTACTTCAGACTTTTGTGGTCCGTGCACATGTCCACTCGATCACCGTACAAGTAATGCCTCCATAGCTTCAAAGCGAATACTACTGCCGCCAACTCCAAGTCATGAGTTGGATAATTCTTCTCATGGTTCCGAAGTTGCCTAGATGCATATGCTATCACCTTCCCATGTTGCATGAGGACACACCCAAGTCCTTTTCCTGACGCATCATAATATACAGTAAAACCTCCGGGTCCAATCGATAATGTAAGAATAGGTGCCAATATCAACTTCTGCTTTAAATTCTTAAATGATACCTGGCACTCTGCCGACCAAATAAATGGCATATCCTTCCGTGCCAAGCGGGTCATGGGTGCTGAGAGTCTTACAAAGTCTGATATGTACCTTCTATAATATTCTGCTAATCCTAAGAAACTACGTACATCTGCTACGGTCTTAGGTATTGGCCAACTCTCTACTGCTTCTACCTTCTTGGGATCCACTGCTACTCAAGCCCCTGATATGATGTGCCCCAAGAATGAAATTTGATCTATCCAAAACTCACACTTGTTGAGATTGGCATACAACTGGTTCTCTCTCAGAACCTGTAACACTTTTCTGAGGTGATCTTCATGTTCTTCTTCAATAGCTGAGTATACAAGGATGTCGTCGAGGAACACAACGACAAATTGATCTAAGTATGGCATAAAGATGTGGTTCATCGAATCCATAAATATTGCTGGAGCATTGGTCAAACCAAATGACATTACTAAGAATTCATAATGCCCGTACTTGGACCTGAATGCCGTCTTGGGAATATCCACTTTCCAAACTCTCACTTGATAATACCCTGATCAAAGATCTATCTTAGAGAAAATCCTTGCTCTGCTCAACTGATCAAACAAGTCGTCGATCCTTGGTAATGGGTACTTGTTCTTTACTGTTGCCGTGTTGAGCTTTCTGTAGTCAATGCACAATCTTGATGACCTATCCTTATTCCCTATAAGTACCACTGGTGCTGCCCATGGTAATTCGCTAACTCGTGTGAACTTCTTTTCCATCAGTTCCTCTATGTGCTGGTATACCTTGGCCTGCTCTGAATCCGCCATTCTGTAAACTCGATCCGATATCGGTTTAGTTCTAGGTGCTAATTCTATACTGAACTCAATATCCCTAACCGGGGGTAAACCTGGAAGTTCTTCAGAAAATACATTTAGAAACTCTTTCACTACCTTCGGAACTTGAACTTCTTCCATTGTCGCCACTACTCATTCTTCTTGTTGAGTTGCCACTGATCTGACTAAGGTAAATCGCTCCATGCCTGGAATATTAAAAGATACACTCCCTCTACAATAATCTATTGTCGTATGACTGTCTTTCAGCCAGTCCATGCCTAAGATAACATCGAAAATTTCTAAGAGGAAATTCTATTAATCTGGCGGGTAAGGAACGCCCGCAAACTACAACTCTACACGCTAGAATAACTCTACTAACTCCTACGATCCCATTACCAGTGAGTATATTCAACCTCCCTGATAATGCCTCAAATTGCTATTCCTAGTCATGTCGTAAATTGTGTAGATATAAATGAGTGTGATGCTCCTGAATCAAATAATGCTACTGCGGTATATGAGGCGACGAGAATGTTACCTGCCACAACATCTCTCGATGCCAATGCCTCTTCCAAAGATAGATTGAATGCCTGCCCTCGGCCTCCTTGTTGGTTCCTATGCTATGTCTTAGCCTGGTGTTGCTGCTGGCCCCTGCCTTGGTGATGCTGGGGTGGTCTATGTTGTTGCTGCTGCATCGGTGGTCCCTGCTACCGAAACATCTGAGCCTGTGACATGAACGGGCGTTGTGCCAACGGACTCTCTGCTACCGCTGGTCCTTGATACTGGCCTGCCCCTGGTGCTGGAAGAGCCGGATACTGTTGTACTGGGCCTCCTGACCTCGTGCTTATAAGACAGGTGGAAATCCGATGATCTAGACTTCCACATACCAAACATTGTCCATTCAATGCCCGACACACGCCTCTAGTGTGCCCTACCTTTCCATAATAGGTGCAGCCCACTGGGGGTTGCTGGTTCTTCCTCTGCTGTTGCTGCTGCTGTCTTGGGGGTGCTGGCCCTTGTATCGCCACATCGTGAATGCGAATGCCAGAGGATGGTGCTGTTATTCGGGGCTGCTACTCCCTCTCCTCCTTCAATCTAATTGTGAGATCTCTTCTGACCTCCTGTCCTTGATGTGATCCTCTGGATTGTGATCTCATACCTCCGGGTTGCCGTCAATACCTCATCAAAGGTCTGGTAGTTGTGTCCCTCTATCAATTGCAAGAGTTCAAGATAGAATCCTTGCTGAAATCTCATAGCCCTCTGGCTCTCCGTTGCTACTATCTCCGGGGCAAACCTACTCGATCTGCAGAACTCTGCTGCATAAGCATCCACTGTCTTACTAGCCTGCTTGAGGTTGATAAACTTCTGTTATAGCTCAAACTGTGCTACAACTCCATAGTACTTCGTCTTGAACCTCGCAGTAAAGTCATCCCAAGCTATAGGACGTCTGATGCCCAATTCTTCTGATTCCCACTAATCACGTGCGAGGTCCTGAAGTAACAACTTCACTTGATCTACACGTTCTTCTGTCGGTACCTTAGCTGCTGTCAGAATAGCCTTAATATCTTTAAGCCATGTATCTGCTGAAATGGCATCTTCTGTGCCTTTCGAAACGACGGGGGTTGTACTTGCAAAATCTGGTTGATGCTCCTGAATCGGTCCTCGCCCCTCTTTCTAAAGCCATTTGCAATCCTTGGTTGAGCAACTACATTCTGCTCTTGCAGCTGAGTGTGTATGCATTGCTGGGCCAACATCTGATGTTGCTGAGTAGCCATCATCCCTCTATTGATCTCCAGAAGGGCTGGTGTGTCTACTTCCACGGGGGTAGGTAGAACTATTGGTGGTGTTGGAACCTCCGGATACTGCGGTCCAGCTGTCGGTTCCACTATCACCTCTTCTTGGACGGTCTCTTGAGGTAGCACTGGCCCTTGTTGTTGCTATCCAGCTCTGACAGATGCGGACGAGGTACCCCTAAGAAAAGGGACAATAGAGCAATCAAACGATCGGGCAGGAAAGATCAATGAAGTCAAAGGATACCAGAATGTCAATCTAGAGTCGAGAATAATGAATCATGAGATCAATGGGAAACATGTGTGATTGAGACATCCTAAAAATTAAAATACCCCACAAGTCTGAAATCAGACCTGCATGGGCCACAACTGAAACCTTGTCACGCCCCAGAACCAGAATACCGGAGAGCGGGGGAGTGACTCAACCAGCTACGTATTACGGGTAGATGAATACCGTATAATATGATCAATGCTATCTAAAAGACGAGGGGGTGCATACTACATGAAGGTCTCACTAGGGTTACTCGATATCTATTGTCTCAATCATTCAAACAAGAAACCGTAATAGAGAACATGTAAGATAAAGCAGTAAGACATCCCAAACGCTCAGTCAAAATGTTCTTGAGACCTGGCTTAACAAAACATAGCCAGAGGATATAACAAAGTATACACAATCGTTATCAGCTACAGTCTGACTTAGTTACAATTATGTAAAAGTAAGTACAAAATAATCCGACTTAACATGTCGGTACCAAGCGGCAAAATGTAAAGTAAGTAGAAAAACGAGTAGGGAAGCAAGGAACCCACTCGTGTCCTCCTGTGATCATTCCTCTAGTATTGACCATCTTGGAGGTAGAAGTAAATTGAGTCCTCGGGAACTGGCTCTAGATCTGGCCATGCAAAACTAGAGAGGTTAGACCTCTAATAGCAAGTACCACAAAGAAGCACGACATGAGAATTAAAAACCAGTAATAAGGGTTGAGAATATGATACATAGGTCTCTGCTTGCTACTGGAATTTCACACAACATCACGACACTTCAAGCCAACTTCCCAACCAAACAAGGACAGTAGTTGACCCGTCATGTCCTGACATTCTGATCATCTCAGTAGTTAACAGAGTAGGTACAGTACGCAAACAAATTAATTTAACGATAATACAACTACTACGGCTTGCTAACTGTGAGTTCCAAGTTATCTTAGAAATATACAATAAGGGATTCCTCAGTTCTTACTATATACAAGCAAAGCTAGTCTACCCAATAATCAATTACGCCAATCATGAATTAGACGAGTCCCAGCGGGACGCCCGTCATCAGTATACAGTAAATAAATATAAGCAAATACCGCTCTCTGCCCGTGTGGCAGATTTGCAGCATCTGTGGGAACCAGCCGGCATGTCGGGGCGCTAATTGTCCAAAGGATGGCTGCCATGTAAGAACTCGGGAATCCATTCTCTCCATGCAATCGTTATTTTATTTAACTTAGTAGTCCCTATGTTAATTGAAATCCCATTCCGTAGATCAGGGTCATTCAGAATGAGTACTTTTGTACAGAGTACGATATGCATAACTCTACAACGATGCCTGTGCGGTTAGGTTGTAGGTCTTACATAGCGTAATGCAACAATCAAACCTAGCCACAAAATAATCATGCCTCGATTGTAAAGTACACGTGCTGCTTTACAGAAACAAGTTGAAGTCTGCACGTATCCATATATCAATGTTCGGGATCGGCCAGTCGATCACAATGGTTCATAGTTAATATGAACGTGTCTCATTCAATTTCAATAAGACGACTAGCCAGCCTCTTAGTTCCTGTAACCCCTCTTCTCGAATTTTTTTGAATTATATTTCTATTTATTTATTTGAATTAAATGGTGATTTTTAATTTTTTGTAAATAATTATTTAGTTAATTATTACGGTGGATGACTTAAGTCTTTATGGAGTTATGGAGTACAAACCGATTAGGAATCATGGCACGGATAGTGTAATGGCGTGCTTTGGCTAGTGTAGTGGCCCTGGCAGGGAAGGCCGAGCCATGGTGATGTCCTAACTAGGAAAACCAGGCCAAGTTGCGACTTAAGCCCTATAAATAGTTTAATTATTCATTATTAATAATATTGGACGATTAAGTAACCCGGTAGTACCAAACTAGTCCAGATTGGACCCGAATCAAGCTTAAGCCTAAGTAGACATACTTTTAGATACGTAAAAATATTTTCTAGCTTTTTGGGTGAGCTTAATGATAATTTCTAAATATTTGGTTATTTGTACAAAATGTGTATTATTAATATTTAAATAGAGTTTTAGAATATGGATACAATTTTCTAGGGCCAGATACGTCCACGAAGACTCTTTGGATTATTTTAGTGGGTTATTGGTATTATAGAGTTTATTTAGATATAAAGATATATGTGTAAGTGTATATGAATAGGAATATATGTGAATATATATATATATATATATATATATATATATATATATATATATATATATATATATATATATATATATTAAATATATGTGTAAGTATATATATAAATAAATGTTGTATATTTTGTACGTATACATAAAATATATATATATATATATATATATATATATATATATATATATATATATATATATATATATATATATATATATATTTTATTTTTTATTTATATATATATATATATATATATATATATATATATATATATATATATATGTGTGTGTTTCTATATGCAAATATACAAATATATAGGTGTATATGTGTGTAGGTATATATAAATATACTTACAAGGGAGTACATGTGTGTGTAGATATATAAATAAATATCATATATGTGTATATACGGATTTATATATAAATATATATTATGTATATGAATATGTATATATGTACATGCGTATTTATATATGTATATATATATATATATATATATAGAAATATGTATACGTATATATATATACGTATACATATATGTGTATGTGTATATGTATAAATATATATAGAATATGTATAAATATAAGTGTATGTGTATATGTATAAATATATATAGAATATGTATACGTATATATATATATATATATATATATATATATATATATATATATATATATATATATATATATATATATATATATATATATATAATATGAAGAGGTTATAATATTTTCTTATTGATATATACATAGGAAAATATAGGGACACATATTTTGTATAGATATTGATATATGTGTGTATAAATAAATAATACGTATATGTGTGTATATATATATGTATATATGTACATAGGAAATTATGTGTGTGTGTATATATATATATATATATATATATATATATATATATATATATATATATATATATATTTTATATATATATATATATATACATTGATAAGGTTCACTTCGGGGGATATTGCTGGATTACGTGCTCTCCAGCAAGTTCTGCATAGTTATGAGGCTGTTTCTGGACAGAAGATCAATTATTCCAAATCTGCCTTTTATACTGCGATACCATTGGGTGAGGATCGCGCTCGGACTATTTCTACTCTATTCGGATTTAGTCCCGGTACCTTGCCGTTTTCTTATTTGGGTTGCCCGTTAACTTGCGGGAGAAAGAATGTGTGGATGTTTAGCTATTTGCTGGATAAAATCCGTTCGAAGCTGACGGGTTGGCAGAACAAGATACTTTCTCCTGGGGGTAAGTTGGTCCTTATTAAGAATGTACTCTCATCTATCCCTATGTACAAATTGGCTGCATGTTGTCCTCCCCGGGCCGTTCTCAGGACGATTGAGAGGATGTTTACGGCTTTCATCTGGGGTAGCAAGGATGGGGTGGCTAAGAGGAGTTGGCTGGCGTGGCGGTTCGTTACTCGGACCAAGTCCGAAGGAGGCCTCGGGATCAAGTGCCTGAATGATATTATGGATGCCTTTTCTAGGAAGCTTTGGTGGAAGTTGAGGCATGGGAAGGGCCTTTGGGTGGAGCTTCTTAAATCGAAATATTTTCGTAAGCGTCATCCATGTGATGCGTTTATGACTTCCAAGTGCTCCCATATTTGGCGACGGATTTTGAGGGAAAGGAAATTGGTAGAACCGCTTATGTCGTTTAGACTTGGGCGTGGTGAGGGTTCAACGAGGTGTGAGGCTTGGATTTTGGGGGGTCCTCGGTTGGAAAGTGTTGCTATTCCATCGGCTGAGGGAGCGACTTCAGGGACCAGGCGCGGAATGGGGAGACAGAATCGGGGGCGGAGTCGTACACAGGCGATGGAGTCTGCTGATGTCGGCCGGACAGGACATTCTGTCACGACCCGTACCCAGTGTGAGGGCCCGAGAAGTAACGAACGCCCAACCTACGCCGCAGTGTCGACGGTAGAACGCTGTCCTGAGTCACCATATCTAACACAATCTAAATAACTATGAATAGAGAGTAAAATAATACGTAGCTCAATCACAATACTAAGATAGAATAGAAGAAGGATCTCAAGAGAGTCACAATAAAGTCTAGGTATAAACCACAGAAATATCTCAAGTACAACTCATAAAAGTCTCAAATAGAAAATACAAATAAGTACTAAGTCTCAGCTAGACTATGGACAAGTCCTCAGCGACTGTGGGATCCTTCTGTGGGTCCACGTCGCCAGTGTCATCTAAGCCAATGCCATAATAAGTAGGACAATACTCCTCATCATCACCTGTAAAATTTTCAACATGCCCAGTCAGGACGGAACGAGCACATATCTCTCACAACAATTCATATCAGGAATGGACATATAAAGCAAGCTATAGAAAATTATACATGAAACGCTGTAAAGAGAAATCAACAGGAGAGAAGATATAACTGAGATGTAAATATGATAAATAAGGAATATAACCTTCTACGTGAAACAGAGCATGAATTGGTTATGTAAACAGCTTGGGTTGCACATGGATACAGCTATGGAATGCACATGGATAACTACTGGGGATAATGATCACATAACCATATACACTCCCCCTGCCCCCAACCAATACACAAGGATCGAAGCATGTTATGTTATTGCACATGGATAACAACTACTGTATACATGGGCTCATATAGTCATGAGTGTACATGAATAACACATGAGTGCACATGGATAAAAGTGAATACATGGAGTACATGATGAACATGATAAAGTACATGAAATATGACATACTCGATGTATCCGAGGGGATAACATCGCATGAAAAGATCCATAGGGTACCGATCCGTGTGAACGTCGTGTCAGCATCAAGTATACTAGTCTATAACAAGAGTACATATCCAAAAAAGCATGAAAAGATCAGAGAATATACTCGCCTGGCAATCTGAACTGCTGATGATGAAAAGTGACTGGACTGGAGTAATATGATCCTATTTAAAACAACCACATGTCATAATACAATCTAAAATATCATAAGGAATACCTTCAATGCAAATTCTATATGATTTGGGGCAATCTAGGTTAAAGTCAACCTTGGGTCAACTTTGGTCAACCAAACTAGTCAAACTAGGTCAAGGTTGGTCAACTAGTCTACAAGTCCACTTTTAGGTCAATACTAGTCCTACATATCAATTACCAATGCATCCTAATACCAAAATTCTACCAACTATTTAATACGCACAAAATTAGAATCTATCCTACCTTTCAACAACTCCTAAACTAATCAATAGACTACACTTGACACTTGACATCACAACTCCTAACTAACTTGGTATCACAAATTGGACTAACCAAAACTTATCTAACTATCAACTGAACTACTTAACTTGGCATACTAAAATAAAATCCTAAATCAGCTATAGGCATAACCTATAGATCTTGATACCCTATATAGATATCTACCCAAGTGCCTATGGCTACCCAACTCAAACACAACCATCTCCTATCAAATAAACTAATAAGTATATCTTAACTAGGTCTAAAAGGGATCTGAAAAGGGTGTGTATTCTGGTTTATATTCCATCTGAACAACCACATCAACACCTAACTGCATCAGGACTGGTTGCTAAAACCTGATACACAACCAGTTTCCTGTCATTGCAAATGACAGTCTACTTCTAGTACCAATCTCGACCACAGCCCTATTTCTTTGTAACTAGCAAGTAATCTCCCACATAGGTTTTATAGGACTTGAATGGCTGGTTTATACAATATATATACATTCGAAATTTGGTGGAACCTATCAGTTATTGAGCTGAAATAGGAGAAGAAAACTGAACTGGAAATCAAAACTGATACTACCTATACTCTATGTCTACCCAATGTCATACAAAGCCTTCTCTTTGATACAACCAACATGACTCTCCTATGTAGGTTAGTTAGGGTCTGTAGGTTGAATTAAATAGAAGATAAATAAGAACTGAACCTACCTATCAACAAACGAAACTTGAAACTGAAAGAAAAGGGAAAATTGGACTGAACAAAACTGAGATTGGGATGAACTTAAACCCAATCTATCCTATGAAAACCCAAAATCGAAAACAGCCTATTCATGATGCAAACTACTAGGTGATCACTTATATATGTCTAATAGGTTCTGTAGGTTGTGTCTAGGCATGATTTAATCATCAAGATTGATGAAAACTGAACCAAGAAGAAACTGCACAGAAAAGAAGAATTAAAACAGGAAAAAGAATTTCAAGAAGTCTGATACTTAAAACACAATGCCTAAATTCAAACCCTCGATGCTACAACCTAATGGGTATTTACCTAGATATGGTATTATGATCTGTAGGTCGAAATTGTACAGGATCAATCAAACTCTGCAACAAACTGGAATCAATTACTACCCGATACTCTAAGAAGACCCAAACTCAAACACAAATTCGATTACAACCTATCCTATTATGCAATCTAACAGGTAATCACATATGTGGGTCAAAAAGGATCTGTGGGTTAGTATAATACATGAATATATATATTGAATATCAAATCGAAAGGAAAAAAAAGAAACTGAAACAGAGAAGAGTTTCTCAAGAACTCGATACTCAAACATTCAAACCTACTCATAACCTAAAACATCGAAAAAACCTATTAATGCTCGAACCCAAAGGTTGGTAATGCATCTTGGGTCTAAACATGAGGTGTAGGTGCAATCATGTCCAAGAAAATAGGACACGAAGTGTCCTAAACACTCACTAACCAAAACTGAAACTAGTGCTCGTGCACGCGTGTCACGCGATCTAGGGCTCGACACAGAGCAAGGTAGGACACGTGGTTGCTCGTACACGTAGCCCAACTATAGGGCTACACATCCATGTGCCTGCACAGGACCATTACCATGTGTCCGAGTCGCACGAAGTGCGTATCGGACGCACGTTCTCACGCGCGCGCGACAGGCCGCGATCGATGCCGTCTCGATTTCTTCGTCGATACTCCACGAAATCCTACGAGATTTTACGAGTGTGCTGCCAGTCATGGGGCCTCCCTACTGACAAAATTTCTCGAGTTGAATCGCCGTGTCCAATGAGAACGGACACAGCAGTAGCAGGACACGCGTGCGGTCCTCGTGCTGTGCGTGCGTGTCCTGTTTCGGACACAAAACGTGTCAATTCAACCAAGAACCTAGGGTTTAGGAATCCTCACCTATAGGGCTACAAATTCGTGAAATTATATTATAAAAATAACATGATCGAAATCTAAGAGGAATTTCATCGAACACCCTAAAACCTAATCCAATACGTGCCCGATACACCTATCAAACGGATACGAAACTTAACCAAACTTCATGGGTGGGTCTAGGGTACCTAGATGCATGCTACCATGAAGAAAAATTAGAAGAAACTATAGAGTTTAGGGGTTTACCTATTGCGAGTTGAAAAATCAAGAAATTGACTCTTCGATCGATGAGACGACCAGTTTCCACTGAGCAAACGCCTCCAACTCCTTGCTAACAATGCTCCAGCAAATTCTCCTCCTTCCCACGATCATAACGCACTTCGTTTGAGGTGAAACAGAGGTTGTATGAAAAAGTTAGGGTTTTGGAGAGCTGGAAACTAGGGTTTTGTAAAGGGGGTGTCTATTCCAATGCAATGCTTATATAGGAGATGGGGGTTTCCTATTTTGGCTGGCCATAGGAGTCCTAATAGGGTTAGGGTTGGTTCATGGGTCCCACTCCTCTATTTAAGTTGAGTTTAAGCTCATTTAACAAAAGGCTAAAAAGGCCAATTAATTAAATAGCCTAAAAATAGCCAAATGGCTTCTAAATTAAACCAAAGCCTAAAAATAAAATCTAATTAGCTAGATACTCATCATAGGTCATGGTTAGTCTCTAATGTGGGTTTTCTAAAGTTAGACCAAAGGCTAAATCAATCACAAGTCAATAATATCTAGAAAATCACAAAATGACTAAAATGACTTAAATGACTAAAATACCCTTATTTCAAAAAGTGGGTGCTACAAGTCTACCCTCCTTAAAATAATTTCGTCCTCGAAATTAAGATGATCCTACTCCTTCTAGGTCAATCCTCAACAATCATGGTCTTAAGAACACTTATCTAAATCCTGCAGTTGAAAAGAAATCATACAGGGTTATGGCAGGCAATCAGTTTGGAGTCTCGTCTAGCTACTAAAGTCATACTAGATCAAAAGTAGTCATGAGGTATCAAGCATACAAAAGTTATGGTAGGGTACAGTAATCATCAAGATAGGATAAGGTATGGGTCAAGAACTCACCCCTACTAGGTCTGGTAGCTGGAACTCTCTCTCCTGGAGGTATGCCTCGTCTAGGGATAAGTGTAGTAGGACAGTCTCGTATCTTGTGTAGAGCTGACCCACAAAATAGGCACAATCTTAGTCTCTTCCTACAGTCCTTTCATACGTGCCCAAGCTTCTTACAGAAGGCACAGGTAGGCACTCGCTCAGCTGGTCTCTGCTGGACAGGAATCTGAACTGGATAGGCTGGTCTAGGCTGAAAGCCTGGGTACTCCTGAGGCTCTGGGTATAAACTGCTCCTCGCTCTCTTGGGACTAGGCTCCTCCCTCGAATGCATGTAATCCCTCAACAGTTGGATACTGAGACTCTGCTCTCTCATAAGCTCAGCCTGAAGTCTCTGTACCTCGCACAAATCCTGAAGAAATCTGTGAATATGAGCTTCAAAAGGAATGGCATGGGGTACCGCTCCAGGAGGTAAAGGAAGGTCCTCAGTCTCCGTCTGAACTGCAGTCCCCTCCTGAAGGACAAGAGATGGAGGGAAATTCTTCGGTGAGGCTGCTAACACCTCCTGAGCAATAGAAGGGGAAAGTACAATCTCGGTCTCATCCGAAATTGCAGCTGTGTACTGGGGACAAACTCTGGTCATGGGTGCCATTCTGGAAAAGATAAGGATAAATAATAAATCATTGGACTGTAAGGCAGTATCTCATCCTATACAATATTGGTGATTATAAAAACAACTAAAATTAACCATAAATCATTAATATTCTAAAGATGATCAAAAATCGAAAGTTTAAAGCACGACTGTCAATAACATTGAAATCCAAGCACACTATATATATATATATAGAAATTTTAGTCTCGATATGATCTAAGTTGATCAATTACAGGATGATTCGAGGTTTGGTCAAGATGGAGAACGAGGTTGTTGAAGTTTAGGCACGAGTATCCAAGATTTGAAATCTATGTCACAATTGAATTAATTCGATTGAATAAGGTTCCAAATATTGGACGATAAGGGAATGACCAAGTCGACTAGTCGCGATCACGGGTTTAGAATTCAAAACTATTGAAATCCTAAAGAAATACTGCGAGGGTATGGAAATAAGCCACTATCCTCCTTTGATAAGGAAGCTAAATGTGATACTCTGGGTTGACCTATTAAGTACAGTGCCTTGTCTTTCTGAAATATGTGAAAGACAAAAGCAAAAGAGTTCAAAGACGATACTATTGAGTACAATACGTGGTTCATAGACGACGAAAATAGTTCAAGGAGAATTTCCAAACTGCCGTGGGCGAGACAGATGCTCTAGAGTCTCATCCACGTAGAGTAATATATGAAAGCGAACCAAGAGCACTAAGTTGATCAGACCATCATACACCGGTTCTGATTAGACAATATGTTAGTGGGTCGACCCAATAAAATATGTCATGATCAAGCTCGAAAAGAGATAAGCTTGCAAAACTAAGGCTAAATTAGCAACATAAGGTAGTCAAGTATAAGTAAGGGAGGTAATGATGAAGAAGAAGAAAAAAATAGTCCAAGATCCTTAACTAAGCTGGTCAAGCAATCAAGATAAGGTACAACATTAAGCATTTAAAGAACAAGAAGAACACCATCACATGTCGGGTCGAAAGAAATGAGTCATGGTTGGATCTCGAATTTAAGTCAGAACGTAATTTAGTATCATGGTGAGGGTACAAAAATAAAGAAAATCAAGTTGAAGCATGGATAATTTTAATTAAGAATCCAGTGAAATAATCTAGGGACACAGTACTAAAGGCGAATACTGTTAAGGAATGATCAAATGCAAATGGTTAGAAGTCACAATAAAAGATCTAGATTTGAGGAAAGGTTGAGTAGGTCAAGTTTTGAGATACAGTTCCATAGTTTGGCAGATGACTAACAACACTAGAGTATATACTACTATCATAGTCATGAGTGATATGGCAATTAGTATGGAATACTTCTATCTCATTAAGGTTACCTTGGTGGCCTACCTTTACATTCCTTTTAAAAAAAGAAATTCCAGAAATAATTACCTCAATTTGTATTCACTCTAAGCCTTCCAATCTAACCACGACTAACATTTAAATCCTTTTCATAAATATCGTAATAACTTTTATCTCGTTACTATTAACCTTTCCAAATTTAACATTTCAATCCAACTTTAAACTCCAGAGTTAATGAATCATGAATCCATAAAATCCTATATCACTTCATAACTAAAAGAAAACTCTCAATTTGTCTCAAATAATCCTCAAGATAGACACTCAGCTTATTACGACAATCTAGCAGTTACCACTCAGTATTTTAACGCGCTTATCAACCATAATTTCTCCTTCTAAGTCATTGAAACATAGTCACTACTTTTTAAACCAAAATCCAAATAGATTTTTAATTCTTCAATCAATTGACTGATTCCAATATAAAAAAATTCTTCCAAAACAATCGTTTTCATATCTTCCCGATCTTCTAAATCAAAAATTTTAATATCATTGCTTCTACTTAATTTAAAATTCAATAATCATATACATCGCAATTTGTACGACTCAATTTAATAGTTCATACTGCCACCTTTTTTTTTCAAACCAATGTATAATCATAATCCAATAATTCATGAAAACTAATTTCCTCCAGTATCAAGATATAATTTTTATAATCCTCTGGTGATTACTACTTAGAATCTTCAAGATAAATTTCCTTGATAATATCTCAACTTACAAACTACTAATCATTAAAGCATCCATTTAGAAAAATGCCCTTATAACTTAATCAAAATCTCCGTGTATCCTAATTCCTTAATATAATCCTCCTAGCCATGCGTTTGACCAATGAGTATATAACAGTGTAGCCATCTTCCTAACCATTATTAAACACAAGAAAGTAAGGGTATTGGTGAAAAGAGTTCAAACAAGATACAAGAATCGAGGGAGGAAGGTGGACAAAGTAAGGGAAAAGAAATTTAAATCGAAGCTCAAAATGAGATTCTCAAGGGTCGTCCCAGGAATTCCTAATAGTGATTGAGTACTTTAACTTATTCCTATATCCTACTGCAGGTTGTAATGATACTCTAGTTCGAGTACTACTACGAATCACACTAGTTGTGATCGAAGACCTGTATGGGCCACCACTAAAAACGTGTCACGACCCGTACCCAGTGTGAGGGCACGAGAAGTAACGAACGCCCAGCCTACGCCGCAGTGTCGGCGGTAGAATGCTGTCCTGAGTCACCATATCTAACACAATCTAAATAACTATGAATAGAGAGTAAAATAATACGTAGCTCAATCACAATACTAAGATGGAATAGAAGAAGGATCTCAAGAGAGTCACAATAAAGTCTAGGTGTAAACCACCAAAATATCTCAAGTACAACTCATAAAAGTCTCAAATAGAAAATACAAATAAAGTACTAAGTCTCAGCTAGACTATGGGCAAGTCCTCAGCGACTGTGGGATCCTCCTGTGGGTCCACGTCGCCAGTGTCATCTAAGCCAATGCCATAATAAGTAGGACAATACTCCTCATCATCACCTGTAAAATTTTCAACATGCCTAGTCAGGACAGAACGAGCACATATCTCTCACAACAGTTCATATCAGGAATGGACATATAAAGCAAGCTATAGAAAATTATACATGAAACGCTGTAAAGAGAAATCAACAGGAGAAAAGATATAACTGAGATGTAAATATGATAAATAAGGAATATAACCTGCTACGTGAAACAGAGCATGAATTGGTTATCTAAACAGCTTGGGTTGCACATGGATACAGCTATGGAATGCACATGGATAACTACTGGGGATAATGATCACATAACCAACTACACTCCCCCTGCCCCCAACCAATACACAAGGATTGAAGCATGTTATGTTATTGCACATGGATAACAACTACTGTATACGTAGGCTCATGGTCATGAGTGTACATGAATAACACATAAGTGCACATGGATAAAAGTGAAAACATGGAGTACATGATGAACATGATAAAGTACATGAAACATGACATACTCGATGTATCCGAGGGGATAACATCGCATAAAAAGATCCATAGGGTACCGATCCGTGTAAACGTCGTGCCAGCATCAAGTATACTAGTCTATAACAAGAGTACATATCCAAAGAAGCATGAAAAGATCAGAGAATGTACTCGCTTGGCAATCCGAACTGCTGATAATGAAAAGTGATTGGACTGGAGTAATATGATCCTATTTAAAACAACCACATGTCATAATACAATCTAAAATATCATAAAGAATACCTTCAATGCAAATTCTATATGATTTGGGGCAATCTAGGTCAAAGTCAACCTGGGTCAACTTTGGTCAACAAAACTAGTCAAACTAGGTCAAGGTTGGTCAACTAGTCTACAAGTCCACTTTTAGGTCAATACTAGTCCTACATATCAATTATACCAATGCATCCTAATACCAAAATTCTACCAATTATTTAATACACACAAAATTAGAATCTATCCTACCTTTCAACAACTCCTAAACTAATCAATAGGCTAAACTTGACACTTGACATCACAACTCCTAACTAACTTGGTATCACAATTGGACTAACCAAAACTTATCTAACTATCAACTAAACTACTTAACTTGGCATCCTAAAATCAAATCCTAAATCAGCTATAGGCATAACCTATAGATCTTGAAACCCTACGTAGATATCTACCCAAGTGCCTATGGCTACCCAACTCAAACACAACCATCTCCTATCAAATAAACTAATAAGTATCTCTTAAATAGGTCTAAAAGGGATCTGAAAGGGTGTCTATTCTGGTTTATATTCCATCTGAACAACCACATCAACACCTAACTGCATCAGGACTGGTTGCTAAAACCTGATACACAACCAGTTTTCTGTCATTGCAAATGACAGTCTACTTCTAGTACCAATCTCGACCACAGCCCTATTTCTTTGTAACTAGCAAGTAATCTCCCATATAGGTTTTATAGGACTTGAATGGCTGGTTTATACAATATATATACATTCGAAATTTGGTGGAACCTATCAGTTATTGAGCTGAAACAGGAGAAGAAAACTGAACTGGAAATCAAAACTGATACTACCTATACTCTATGTCTACCCAATGTCATACAAAGCCTTCTCTTTGATACAACCAACATGACTCTCCTATGTAGGTTAGTTAGGGTCTGTAGGTAGAATTAAATAGAAGATAAATAAGAACTGAACCTACCTATCAACAAACGAAACTTGAAACTGAAAAAAGGGAAAACTGGACTGAACAAAACTGAGATTGGGATGAACTTAAACCCAATCTATCCTATGAAAACCCAAAATCGAAAGCAGCCTATTCATGATGCAAACTACTAGGTGATCACTTTTATATGTCTAATAGGTTCTGTAGGTTGTGTCTAGGCATGATTTAATCATCAAGATTGATGAAAACTGAACCAAGAAACTGCACAGAAAAGAAGAATTAAAACAGGAAAAGAAATTTCAAGAAGTCTGATACTTAAAACACAATGCCTAAATTCAAACCCTCGATGCTACAACCTAATGGGTATTT
Source organism: Iris pallida (assembly GCA_029216955.1). NCBI lineage: Eukaryota > Viridiplantae > Streptophyta > Magnoliopsida > Asparagales > Iridaceae > Iris > Iris pallida. The sequence goes on from JANAVB010025177.1 coordinate 31,625, forward strand.
ACCTAGATATGGTATTATGATCTATAGGTCGAAATTGTACAGGATCAATCAAACTCTGCAACAAACTGGAATCAATTACTACCCGATACTCTAAGAAGACCCAAACTCAAACACAAATTCGATTACAACCTATCCTATTATGCAATCTAACAGGTAATCACATATGTGGGTCAAAAAGGATCTGTTGGTTAGTATATACATGATATATATATTGAATATCAAATCAAAAGGAAGAAAAAGAAACTGAAATTGAGAAGAGTTTCTCAAGAACTCGATACTCAAACATTCAAACCTACTCATAACCTAAAACATCGAAAAACCTATTAATGCTCGAACCCAAAGGTTGGTAATGCATCCTGGGTCTAAACATGAGGTGTAGGTGCAATCGTGTCCAAGAAAATAGGACATGAAGTGTCCTAAACACTCGCGAACCAAAACTGAAACTAGTGCTCGTGCACGCGTGTCACGCGATCTAGGGCTCGACACAGAGCAAGGTAGGACACGTGGTTGCTCGTACACGTAGCCCAACTATAGGGCTACACATCCACGTGCCTGCACAGGACCCTTACCACGTGTTCGAGTCGCACGAAGTGCGTATCGGACGTACGTTCTCACGCGCGCGCGATAGGCCGCGATCGATGCCGTCTCGATTTCTTCGTCGATACTCCACGAAATCCCACGAGATTTTACGAGTGTGCTGTCAGTCGTGGGGCCTCCCTACTGTCAAAATTTCTTGAGTTGAATCGCCATGTCCAATGAGAACGGACACAGCAGTAGCAGAACACGTGTACGTCCTCGTGCTGCACGTGCGTGTCCTGTTTCGGACATGAAATATGTCGATTCAACCAAGAACCTAGGGTTTAGGAATTCTCACCTATAGGGCTACAAATTCGTGAAATTAGATTACAAAAATAACATGATCGAAATCTAAGAGGAATTTCATCGAACACCCTAAAACCTAATCTGATACGTGTCCGATATACCTATCAAACGGACACGAAACTTAACCAAACTTCATGGGTGGGTCTAGGGTACCTAGATGCATGCTACCATGAAGAAAAATTAGAAGAAACTATAGAGTTTAGGGGTTTACCTATTGCGAGTTGAAAAATCAAGAAACTGACTCCTCGATCGATGAGACGACCAGTTTCCACCGAGCAAACGCCTCCGACTCCTTGCTAACAATGCTCCACAAATTCTCCTCCTACCCACGATCACAACACACTTCGTTTGAGGTGAAACGGAGGTCGGATGAAAAAGTTAGGGTTTTGGAGAGCTGGAAACTACGGTTTTGTAAAGGGGGTGTCTATTCCAATGCAATGCTTATATAGGAGATGGGGGTTTCCTGTTTTGGCTGGCCATAGGAGTCCTAATAGGGTTAGGGTTGGTTCATGGGTCCCACTTCTCTATTTAAGTTGAGTTTAAGCTCATTTAACAAAAGACTAAAAAGGCCAATTAATTAAATAGCCTAAAAATAGCCAAATGGCTTCTAAATTAAACCAAAGCCTAAAAATAAAATCTAATTAGCTAGATACTCATCATAGGTCATGGTTAGTCTCTAATGTGGGTTTTCTAAAGTTAGACCAAAGGCTAAATCAATCAAGTCAATAATATCTAGAAAATCACAAAATGACTAAAATGACTTAAATGACTAAAATACCCTTATTTCAAAAAGTGGGTGCTACAAGTCTACCCTCCTTAAAATAATTTCGTCCTCGAAATTAAGATGATCCTACTCCTTCTAGGTCAATCCCCAACAATCATGGTCTTAAGAACACTTATCTAAATCCTGCAGTTGAAAAGAAATCATACAGGGTTATGGCAGGCAATCAGTCTGGAGTCTCGTCTAGCTACTAAAGTTATACTAGATCAAAAGTAGTCATGAGGTATCAAGCATACAAACATTATGGTAGGGTACAGTAATCATCAAGATAGGATAAGATATGGGTCAAGAACTCACCTCTACTAGGTCTGGTAGCTGGAACTCTCTCTCCTGGAGGTATGCCTCGTCTAGGGATAAGTGTAGTAGGACAGTCTCGTATCTTGTGTAGAGCTGACCCACAAAATAGGCACAATCCTCGTCTCTTCCTACAGTCCTTTCATACGTGCCCAAGCTTCTTACAGAAGGCACAGGTAGGCACTCGCTCAGCTGGTCTCTGCTGGACAGGAATCTGAACTGGATATGCTGGTCTAGGCTGAAAGCCTGGGTACTCCTGAGGCTCTGGGTATAAACTGCTCCTCGCTCTCTTGGGACTAGGCTCCACCCTCGAATGTATGTAATCCCTCAACAGTTGGATACTGAGACTCTGCTCTCTCATAAGCTCAGCCTGAAGTCTCTGTACCTCCCACAAATCCTGAAGAAATTTGTGAATATGAGCTTCAACAGGAATGGCATGGAGTACCGCTCCAGGAGGCAAAGGAAGGTCCTCAGTCTCCGGCTGAACTGCAGTCCCCTCCTGAAGGACAAGAGATGGAGGGAAATTCTTCGGTGAGGCTGCTAACACCTCCTGAGCAATAGAAGGGGAAAGTACAATCTCGATCTCATCCGGAATTGCAGCTGTGTAATGGGGACAAACTCTGGTCATGGGTGCCATTCTGGAAAAGATAAGGATAAATAATAAATCATTGGGCTGTAAGGCAGTATCTCATCCTATACAAACTCTGGTCATGGGTGCCATTCTGTGGCCAGCATGGGGGACCGGGTTGAGGGGGGTGCTGATTCGACGGCTTCACAGCGTTTGGGCACTGGTGGGCTTCGGAGGTCGGCTAGATTGTCCGGAAGAAGGGTGGTTCTTCCCCAACGAACGGTGATTATTCGGGCTCTTTCGGATAGGGGAAGAAAGATCAGATATTCTAGGGCGAGGAATTCTAATAATGGTGGTCCGGTTATTCGATCGTTTTGGATAGCCACTGGCTGGGATCTGTCTTTATTTTTAGAACAGTTTGGAATAGAGGCAGCGGGGCGGCTCAGAGAGGCGAATTTGATATGTGCTTGGCTCCTGATTATCTGGTTTGGGGTGAGCGGAAAGGCTCTTTCACACTGGCTGCGGCTTGGAGATGTTGTCGGATTACTCACCCTACATCATCACTCTTCTCCAATATTTGGGGCAAGTGTATTCCGGCGAAGTGGAGCATTTTGATGTGGCGGGTTTGTCACAACCGGCTTCCTACTGATGACATTCTTCAGAATATTGGCTTCCATCTGGCTTCCAGGTGAGCATCGATATGAAGGGCATGGTGCTGGGCCGGACTTCTTGGTTTGGGAGGTGAAGCGACAGTTTCGGAAGTCGCTTTCGAGTTGTCGTCATCTTCCGTCTATTCCACATTGGACTTTAGAGTAGTATTTTTTCTTTTTTCTTTCTTTGTACTTGTTACCATGAGGTCGGATGTACTCATTACCCTCTTTATCAATAAAGGTAACGGTTTTAAAAAATATATATATACATTGATAAGGAAAACCAAATGCCCAGCATCAATGCCAGGCCTGAGCCCCATAGCGGCCAAGACAAGCTATTTCCCGGCCCACATGGCCAAGCTCCCCGCTCGTCCAAGCAGAGAGCAGGCCCGAGCCCAGGCCTCTGCTGAGAACAGCAGTACTCCATCCACACCGATCATATATACTATTAGTATGTATTAAGGAACGCAACCCCAAAACCCTAACGAAAACCAACTGCGCCACCACCCCCTTGGCTCCCTGGTGACCCCATCGGTGTACGCGCACCGCCACGCACGGTCGTCGGCCGGCCGGAGCAGCCACAACAGCGCCGGAGCGCGCGGATGCGCACGCGCGCGTGAAACCGACAGCAGCAGCCGGGTTTTCCCCCAACTTTACAGGTACAGAATTTTCTCCTCGCTCGACGATAATTCGAACCGTAAAATCCTTCGTAGAGCCTACATAGCCCTTTTCTCAATCCATAAATTAGTTTATGTAGATGCGTAGTATATTTCATGAAATCGAACCAAAGTCCGACGAAAAACTGCTAAAAACAGAACAGTTTTTCGTACCAAAACCTCGATTTGGAAGGAAGGTTCCTGTCAATTCATAAAGAGTTTCAAAAATCTATTTGAACAATTATTTAGACAGCATGTAGCACAACAAGACCCTTCAGATAGATTAATTTTTCGTTAACAATTTAATGAGTAATTTGATTGTAAAGTTTACCGAAAAACTGTTTTCAAAATCTAGAAATTGTTCCACACGACGTGCGTCCCGCCATTCCGGGCGACGTGGTCACGAACCGTAAGCATCAAAAGCTGCGTAACGGCTTCGTGGTCGTATGGGCTTTGGCGGAATTCAAATTGGTCGCGTGTGCGCGACGAATTTGATGCGTATCCGTCGAAATTCACCGTATCGTACACTTTGTAAATGCTCCAATTACTTTGTGCACGCTCATCAGATTGAGACGAAACTTGCGTCAACAGGACAATCACTTTTCTGGTCTGCATGCCAAGTTTGGTCCGATTCTGAGACTGTTGATAAAATTACTATTTTGCGGGCCTTGCGGTTCCACTCAACGGGCGATTTTGTGCACGGCCTGCCGGAATCCAACTCTGGACATATGGTTGAGTTCGTATCAAAAAATTGGATCCGTAAACATATAGTTTGACGACTTTAGAGACCGTTGACTCTGGCACGCTTTACGGTGCAAAGCGGGTCCAACGGCAGACATCGGTTTTGCCCGAAATTACCATTTTTCCCCTATATCCAGAATTGGACTTAAGGACAGGCAATCCTAGATAATTTAACTATTCTAAGAATGATGGTATGTTTATTTCAGGATCTGGAGACTTCTGTATGTGTTGATTGGTTGTGGCTCATTGAGTGGTATGGTATTATTGGTTTCTCCAGCTAAGGACCTCAGGCAAGTGCACTTTCTGATTGCTTTCCGATTCATAGCAGTCTTCTCATTTCATGTCTATACATATACTTGCTGCTTGTTGATACGCTTGTCACACGGAGTAGTCGGAAGGGGAAATATCTTAGTACACATGTGGACTACCAGAAATATCCCCAAAATGTCTATTATTGCATGATAGCAGCTGCACACGATACGTACAGTAAGCCGGATTTACCCCCTAGCCGTTCACATATCGAAACAGATATTTTACACCACCTAGATAGATGTCTTTTATTAGTTTTTCTTGTTTACTTCTCTATCGTGCTATGTCATCAGTTTTCTTACTAGCTTTCATATTCCATATGCTATTTTCATGTCTTGTTAATTCTATTGTGTTTTGTATTGCCGTCGGTTTGTGTACTTGTTCCATTCCTGACTGGAAACCAATATTTTTCAGGTTTAGTTGCGATCACTGTTAGCATTGGGAAGGCTTGGGTATGCTGAAGTCAAACCTAGAAATAGATAGCAGTTGTATCAAATTCATTTATTGTATAATCTTGTATTTCCTTTAATTTTAAATGATGTAAATGTTGTAATAAACTTAGAAATATGAATGAGAAGAATTGTTTTATTTTGAGCATCTATTTCTTGCAGGCTTGACAGCGTTCTACCGCCAACTCTGCGGTGTAGGCTGGCTTGGACACATCTCGTATCCGAAAAGCGGGTACGGTCGTGACAAGTTTTCGTGGTGGCCCATGCAGGTCAGATTTCATAAATAATTGTGAACTCGTAATGGTACTTAAGTTAGTCGTACCATTGCGAGCCTGCGCCCAGGAAATGCTCATTCACAATTAGGATTAAAAATGATTTAAGAGAATGACTAGGAGTCCCTCGTTTAACTTGACCGTGGGTAGTTAAGGTTGTTTGATAGGCCATGCTATTCAAACTTATTAAATTTAGATAACTTGCTAGATCCCTATCGGTGTTTCACTTAACAAAAATGCCAGGAGAAATTGGCTTTTGAAAATAAACGAAAAAAGTACAAATTTGATTCTGGGGAAGTATTGCTATGGAAGTCTGATTCATAATGATCACTTTGTTCCTTGGACCATATGATGATGATGATGAGGATTGCTGCTTGAAGTTGAACAATTTGGAAGAACTAAGTCACCAGAAAGGTATCGACGTACTTAGGCACTGATGACGAGGCCGAATGCTTTCCTGCTTTGCTTCACTCTGTTCTGAAAGAAAAGGTTGAAGAAGAATGCTCTCGAGAATCGGAATCTCTGAGTTCTGATCTCTGTAATTCTCTCCTGTCTCCGTCCTTGTGTATGAGAAAAATAAGTCTATTTATAGACTTGGGCTTCTGTACGTAAAAACTCAGCAAAAGTTCCGTCTTTACGCTAGCAACCGCCACCTATGATCAAAGTTATCCTCTGTATACGTTGACACGTGTCCCATCATTTTTAAGAATATGATGCACGTACACACGTTCTTTAGGATGCGTGGCATGAAAGCCATGTAGGCAAACCACGTTCCAAGCTGGTCAGAAAGAATAGGGCGTAAAAATAGCCCCAATGTACTCTGAGTGTAAAGCAGTAGACTAGGCGTAAAATAGCCTTGACGTAGACTTCCCGCGTAAAATGGTTGTTAAATAGCCTTGAGCATAAAAGTAGCTCAAATAGACTTTACACACACGTTTAACTGTCGAGCGTAAAAGCTCGTATAGTCTTCATGCATAAAAGAAGCCATAGTGTGAGCGTAAAGTAGCTCAATCCACATACTAAACGACAACATTGGTCTCTGTGTAAAAACAAATCCCTTTGAATTCTTTGATATATGCCATCATTAATATCTCCATGTCAGAGTTTGCATTAAATGCGAGACTTGACAGCTTTGTCAAGCATAGAAGTGGCTAGCTTGTCCTGAGCATAAAACCATAGGTGTAGACCTGAGCGTAAAAACTGATCAGCCTGCTTAGGCGTAAAGTGATTAGCCTTATCTTGGGTGTAAAGAGATTAACCGCTCTGCTTAGCGTAAAACAGATCACTTATGAATGAAATGATCCATCTCTTTGACTCTTTCTTTGAAGCACTTTTTACGCTCCTACAAGACCCCCTTCAAAGTTTTCAAATATCTCCAAAATTTGGAACACTTTGAACAAAAGCGTAAAAATTGAGTTTTGACCAGTCAGCGTAAAATTCGGAATACGCAACAGTCATCCGCGTAAAAGCGGGATATCCAACAGTCAGCATAACAATAGGGATATCCAACAGTCGGTTTTGAATCTCTCTAAATAGGTCTTTTCAGAGAGAGAAAACACTTTTACTCATCTTCTCAAATTTCTTTGCCCTTTTTTCTTCGAAACCCTCATTTTGATCCGATGGCTCCTAAGAAATCATCTCCTCCCAGCAGCAACAAGGGGAAGAAACTTGCTGCCGATTCGTCGTCGGTCGTCCATACGAAAACTCCATTCTGTCATCAACGCCACATCAAAATCCCAACCCGGCTGTAGCTCCGCCTATGATGGGTAAAACCCTATTTTCTGGCTGGAAAAATCCGTCGAGGAAGAAGAAGATAACCCAAACTTTCAGCTTTTTATGCCCATGTTGTACGCGTTAGCGTAAAAAAAATAACAACATACGCCCACGTTGTACGTGTTAGCGTAAAAGATAGAAAGAATATGCCCACATCATACGTGTCAGCATAAAATTTGGATTACGCTCACAATTAATGTGCTAGCGTAAAACTTAACTACGCTCATGTTCATACATACCAGCATAAAAAGTTATATTACGCTCACATTACTATGTGGTAGCGTAAAATTCATCAACCACTGAGAGACTTTGTAGAACAAAGACTTCATAAGCTTTTATCAACTTTTAGTAAGCGTAAAAGTCAATATCTTCAATCATACAAAACTTCGAACTAACTTGATCTCTTTTGTCCTTCTGTCAGTGGATTTGCAAGCTCACCCTCTTGAAGAAGTTTTCGGCTCCTCTGTTGGCATGTTGGGTTCAAATTATCTGGAGGATCTGTCTCATGTCCAATTTCCCCAATCAAACCCTGATTACCCTGAAGAGAGGGCGCAGTTGATAGCAGCTCAAGGGGATAGGATGTTGCTATCCATGATAAATGGAGAAGTACCGATGTCACTGGATAATCAAACTTTTTGAAACCAGCTTTCTTATTTGGAGATGCGATAGATTACAAATCACAGACTCATCCCAAAAAAGAAGCTTGGGTATTTAAATCTGGAGAAAGGGTAATGTATCTCCCTGATATGGACAGGGATTACCCTATATCCACTTTTGTCCATGCTAGCCATCACCGTCAATTGCTGTGGAATTTGACTCGTAATAGCTATGGTAGACCTGGCAGAATCATCTTCAGAAGGGAGAGAGCAAATGACATGGGCTATCACATTAGCACTCCTTATGGTGGTGTTATTCCATTTTCTGGACTATTGCCTGGGTTCACACCGAGTGAAGATTCATCTCTCATCCAGCCGATCCAGATTCCAATGTTCATAAATAGATTCATAAGGGAAGGAGTTTTATATCCTCAGACCAACCCTAGGCTGACAGGGTGGCTGACCCCTTATAGTGGTAACTGGATCCAGATCAGCAACTGGGTAATGAAAAACTTTGAAACAGAGTTGGACGATATCGGTTTGTATGAAGCAGTGGCCTCTACCAGTTATGGCATTCCACCGAATGGCAATCTGTTCTTGGCTTTATTGGAATTGTATATGAGTTCGACAGGAACTTTCGCAACTCCGCATGGCGAGATGGGTCTGGCCTTTCATGAAATGCAGTTCATCTCGAAGTTGCCAATGGGCGAGTTCCATTATGAAGAATATATTCCCTCCAATCGGGAATTGGCAAAATTCGGGAGAAGAATCCCGAATTGGTACAAGTCAATGAAGAACTCATGTGCCATTATCTGATTTACACTAGTATGTATGAAATCGGATCACATCTGGCATACATTACAAAATGGACAACTTACCTATTTTACCATGAAAATAGAGTGTCTAAGACAGATAAGAGCAGGTTCCGAGAAGACAAGACTCAGGTCATCAAGCCTTGCTCTATAATTCCTGCAGATTTAATTCAGGAATTGATGGTGTCGCAGAAAGCTCGCGACCGATATCTATCTACCAAAACTGGAGACATCCCTGCACGGACTGAGGCTTTAAGCTACCTGAGGCAGGATAGCCAAAAAATATCGAAGAAGGCCTTGTTGGCATGCTTCTTATCTTTATGGCTGCGCAGATGGGTCGTGCCAGGAATCAGCACTGTGGACCGGATTCACCGCAACGTATTATGGCCAGCGGTCCGTCTGGTATTCAAGAACAGAATTAACCTGTTGTCGACAATGGTGTGCCGAATAAACGCAGGTCTAAGGATTTTTGGTGAAGAACTAATCAATAATGCTCCTCACAATTTTCCAAGGATAGAGTTGCCATTCACCTATCTGATAGGTTGGTTATTACACCATAATTGTAATTTGTTGCTACCAGGCCCTGAGGATGAAGCGAGGATTTTCTTCAAAAATTTAGCAAATCTACGTGGAGAACTACCACGTTGGCAGACACCAGAGCAGCATTGAATTATTCGCACGGCTGGAATTTCTTCTGCACCAGACCACCAGTTCCGGCTGACTGCCTCGGTGTAAAATTTGAAGATAGAGTAGATAAATCGGCCTTATTGTCGAGATCTGTCTACCGATGGCTAGTGTACATCAGACCCTCTCATCTGATGTACATGAATGAAGATAACTGTACATTTGAGCCTTATCTGCCAAGTAGATTCGCTCGTCAGTTTGGATATGATCAACTTCATGTTGGCAATCCTTCCACTAGCTTCTATCATTATGGAAAGCTGATCGACGGTGCACGCGCATGGAGATATTTCGGAGCTGCATGTACTGGCGCTAGATTCACCATATCTACAGCCACTAGTACAACTGAGCTACATATACTTCATACGTATGCTCGTTTCTATACGTCTATCCGTTCTTTTGAAGACGGTTATAGTATGCAAGGAAGTCTTCGGTGGGCTCAGGAGGAAAACGTTGAAGAACCTATCAGGATAGCCCCTGACATACCAGACAATACTGCCGTTATAGATGAATTTCTGGCAGTAATTCCCAGAGGAGCTGGGAAGTAGCCGCGGGACCAATAATTATTAGAAATCCCCGCAAACAAAAATAGAACGCAACTACCGCTTCTCCGGTGAAGTCTTCAGAGAAGAAGAGAAAATCTACCACCAAAGGGCCTTCCAAACCAAGAGCCCACACTCCAGAAGACGACATTTTGATTGAAGAAGATCATCTTATCGGTTCTTTGTCAGTCCATCCTGGAGAAGGATCTTCAGCCCCTCTACCAATAGTTGGATCAGGAGCTATAACACTTTTGTCTCCTGGACGTCTTAGCACCTCACTCCATTTATCTTTACCGTCCAAGGCACAAGTTACGGAGGGTACTACTGTATCCACTGCTGATCAAGATCACATTCCATCACGAACCGGCTCTTGACTTTGAGGATGATGACTGGGATAGTGATTATGATACATATCTTGAAAAAAACGTACGTATTCCAAGTATTATACAAAACCTATACGGAATTATATATCATGATTTTGTATACTAACTTTATTTTTGTTCGTTTTGCAGATGTCATAATTGTACCAAAGCCTGTAGCTCCTCCTCCTCAGGAAGAAGAAATCTATGAAGAAAATGAGGAGTCTGAGGAGGAAGCTTCTTCTTCAGAAGATGCAGACGCTGAAGAGGAGGGAGTGCAAAAACCTGAGATGGAGCCTCAAGAAGAACATCCTCCATCACTTGAGGCACAACAAGCACAATCTGAAGTATCCTCACTTGCTGAGGACCAGCACAAAGAGAAGATTAGAGTCGACCCCATTGTAGGTGATGATGGGGCTACTGGAGGAGACCCAGACTTGAACAAAGAATCAGCTGTAGAAAGTTTCACCACAACGAAGCAGTAGAAAATCCTGTGGAGCAATCAATTGAAGAAGATGCTGGAGGCATGCTTGAACTTCAACATAAACTGGGGAAATTATAATAACATCCTCTACTGTCGTCACTGATCTAGTACCAGTTTTGACAAGCCAATGCCAGAATCTGAATCAGCTCATGTATTTGTCACCACATCTACCAACATTACCGCCGCCAGAACTCCAGAAACGGCTGGAGTGACAAATATTGAAGACATTGCTCCTGAGGTTCCTGGGAACCAAATAACAGTAGTAACGTCACCAGCTCCACCCCCGTCTGTTGTTAACCGATGGTAGCTATAGATGTTGGAGATACAATCCTTGAAGCTTCTAGGGATCAATTGGCTATAACGGTAGTAGCAACCACGACTTTGTCTCATCCTACTGTTGCACCACCAACATCTGCTTCCGATCTCTAAGGAAGAGATCTGTTAGATATTGTTGCCACGCCAAGTTCCAGTACAGAAATGAATCTCCTAGTTGAGATTTATACTGACACCTTTTATAAAAGCCTGGCAACCTTGATAAAAATGGTCCTAAATAAGGGCCTCAATTATGAGACTTTGAAGACGGCAATGGCTTCGACCATCAAGAACGTTGCTATGTTCAACGATGCTGAAAGAGCCACCATATTGGAGAAAATTGTGGAGGACCTTGAACAGCCAATCAGAGAATATCTCAAGCTGTCAAGTAAGACTATGGAAAGTCTTATCGAGGAGGAATATGATGCCTTAACAGCTGATTATCTTGCTCGGGAGGCTACATATAATGAATCTCTCCGTGAACATAGTCTGAAGGTTGCCAAAGAGAAAGCATTCTTGGCTGGAATAAAGCCCGCACTATATGGTCACAGAGTAGCTTATGATGCTCTGAACATAGATATTCAGAACAAAAATTATGAAATCCACGAATTCGAGGCAGGGTTAGCTCGCTTGAAGGCTGAAAGAGAAAAAATGATCGAAGCTCAAAATCTGCACCTCACCAGAGCTCAGTTTTAGAAGAGAAAGCCTTTGGGGCTGAATCGACTATCAGGACCCTTGATGAAGCCAAAAAGGGTCTGATAACCACCTTCGCTAAACTTTCTTGCATTTGCACCCCTGAAGCTCGACGTGTCGAGGCTACGAAGAAAGTTATGAGTTCTCGTAGTAAACGGCTAGAAGAACTACATAGTTACTTATAGATATTTCTACTCCACCTTGAAAGAGCTCCTTGTAATATTTTCTCTTATCTATTTTGCAATGTTTCCATAAACGAATGAGAAATATATTATTTTGTGATCCTATCGTTTATTTGGAATTTAAACAACAGGTATGAGATAGAAAATATTTATCAGAGGTTATATGAACATGACAAGTCTTCTTAAGCTCAATACATTATATCTATCCAGAGGTAATATAGACATGATAGATAGGTAGATTTAATATTATCCAGAGGCCTTGAGAACATGGTGAAATAATAAATCCAATTAATCAATTGATAAGACAAAAGATTAATCTCTGTTTGAGAGTATACAATACAATCAGAGGTAATATGGACGTGATAATATGTAAGAACTCAAAGAAGAGTAGATTAATATCTATGCAGAGGTCAAATGGACATGATAGATAAAATGAAATCTTGTTTTCTGTTTTAGAGTATAATACTTATCAGAGGTAATATGAACATGACAGTATGTAAGAACTCAAAGAAAAATAGATAAATATCTATGTAGAGGTCAAATGGACATGATAGATAAGTAGATTTAATATTCATCCAGAGGTCTTAAGAACATGATAAATAACAAATCTAACTTTATGTGCCAACCGGTAAAAGAAAATGAGTAATCAGCTTAACCAAACCTTGGTAGCTGGGGAATAAGGAAACAGATGTCATTGAAGATATACGTCATTATTGACAAGAGAATGAATGAATCAATATATTTTCAAGAAGGAGGATCATCCTTAAGGATCATTCTCAAATGATTCAGATTCATCATCGGTTTGAACCATATTAACTAAGAATACTTGTTCAGATTCATCATACGAGGGACGAGACATATCAGATTCAATGAATTGGACTTCTTCTGAATCTGATGATTGCGAAGAGCTAGAAGAGAATTTTCTTGTATATCGTCATTAAACATGTGAGACGGATCATATCCAACCCATGACGAGTCTTCTGGTAAAACGGATCACCACATAATGGTAGTCGTCTACCCTTGCCTTGATTGAGACCTTGCATAGTCTTCAAATCATATCCCATATTCTGGATAATCTTGATAGATTGTTGACTGTATTTGTCAATTCAGATCCTTTATCTTTATCTTTCATATCATCTGTCTGAGCAACAGGGATATTTCTAGCTAGGCCAAACATAATTTGGCGCTTGTTTTCCTTATTAGACGGAACCACGAAATAAGATTCTTCGTGACGCCTAAAAGTTACACAAGCTTGTGATGAAGCAGCTACAGGAAGCAGATAGGAAGAAGATTTTAGGAACCTTTGAGCATAAGGTCCAACATCAACCTGAGGAGGAAAAGAATTTTCCTTATAGTTAATGTATAAAGTTTCTTCTGGCTCTGTGTCGTCTTTATGTTGATGACTTTGATTATCAGAAGATAAGGTCATTCTTTCAATAAACTTGACAGCCATATACTCGAAAAGGAAATCTTTATTGATATCAAGAGGTACAGAATGATCAATATTTACATCATTTATAATCTGATTGCTACGCTTCGGATTAATCAACAGTGGACCATTATCCGTCTCCTATGTAGATTTGCCAAGATTGACAATCAATGGTGATTCTGGATTATTCGTACAAGAAGTACGTCCTTTGACCTTGATCATAAAAGGTTGAACTTGGCTCTTAACAGGAACATTTACTAATTCCTCAGATGAGCCTGAGTTTTTCCTTTAACCTTGATTATTAAAGGTTGATCATTGAGAGGTTGGGATTGGATTCGTCCCTTGACTACGATCTTCAAAGGTTGCTCTTCTAACGGATCTTCATTAAGAGACTGATCCTCAGTAGATGATTGATCTTCAGCTATGTCTGATATATCTTTCATATGCTCTTGTTTATAAAGCCTTGAATCAGAGAAATAGGCCTCGACACCCTTGAAAGGATTAATATCAGCATACTCAGTCTTTACAACTCCTTAGGAATCCATATATTTGAAGCATTGGTGGAGAGTTGAAGGTACAATATTATGCTCATGTAACCACGGTCTTCCAAGAAGGATATTATAGGAGACGTCTGAGTTGATAACATAGAAGGTTACCATAGTTCGAAGATCGCAATCTGAATCTGCAGACGAATCTTCCCCAGTGGTTTACTCTTGCCAGAGTTAAAACTGACTATTGTAGTACTAGTGTAAGTCAGCTCACTAGTAGAATCCTCAGGGGTCTTAGCATACTCTGAAGAATTATGCTAATTGAAGACCCAGGATCAATGTAGATCCTGTCAATTTCGGTGGATCCAATATACCCAGTATAGCACAGAGGCCTGTCATGTTTGTTATGCTTCAACAACATATCTTCTTGTGTAAAGGTGAAGTTGGAAATTGCTTCCATCACACTATGACATTGCGGACATGAAACTGGAATATTATCAGGACTCTTGAGTTGAGCCAAGCATGAATCTGCTTGAAGTAAGGCTTCACTCAAAGTCTCCCTACTTTCTCTGGAAAGGCGAAGCAACTCAAATATAGATAGTCTAGCCGGAGTATTGGCCAACTGAGCTAGAATATCAAATTTGTAGGGCTTCATCACCACCCCCTGATTGGA
>JANAVB010025178.1:0-27500 GCA_029216955.1 Iris pallida
TTTGACCCCCATTTACCCCCCTAAGTACCCCCATATATACACATATATTACCCCTATATATACATTTATATCTATATAAACCCTCTATATAAACCCCTATATAGACCTATATATGTGGGTGAGTTTTTGATTATTAGTTTAGAGGGTTAGTGAATGAGTTTTTTGTGTAGTCTTGAGTGTGTGAGAGTTGGAGGGTTAGAGTGTAGCTTGTGTAGTAGTTAGAAGTTAGAATGAATACTAAATAGTTAGATAGCGAGTTAGTATTAGTTAGAGAGTGAGAGTTTAGTATTCTAGTTAGAGTTGGAGTTGTGTGGTATCTTGAGACACCAAATTGGTGTCTCATGAATCTCCATTACCTTAAGGTAATGTGATTTTACCTTTTTTTGACTTTTAGATATCAAGATACCATGATACGGTATCGAGATTCTAGGAGAGGGTTGAAATAACATATTAGAGGGTGGGGGAATACTTAGAATGAGGGTAGGAAGTCTAGAGTCGGAGTTAGAGGCTAAGGATCGGGATTACCTTAGAAAGGGTAAACGGGGCATGTTTGGATAATGCCTATTTCATAACATATATGTTTAATACTTTAAGATATAGCTATAATTAGGATTTTATGGTTAGTAATGGTTAGGAATAGTGGACTTAGACTAGTTTTGACCTTGGTTGACCACGGTTGACTATTTTTGACCAAAAGTCAACCGAAAGTCAACCGTAGCCTAAAATTGACTAGAACTTGACCGAACTTGACCAGTTGACCCAAAGTCAACTATTAGTCAACGTTAGTCAAGTTTGACCTGGAGTTGACCTAGAGTTGACCAGAGTTGACCAGTTGACCAAAAGTCAACTGTAAGTCAACCTTTGACTTAAATCGACCTTGTTTGACTTTGTTTGACTTCCATTGACTTAGTTTGACTTTGTTAGGCCTAGTATGACTTAGATTGACTCTGTATAATCTAGTTTGACTTTGTTTGACCTAGTTTGACTTAGTTTGACATGTCTTGACCTAGTTTGACTCAGTATGACTTGATTTCACTTCTAAACCATTATATTGATACATTATTCCATCTATAGGTCCTCGAGGCACTTTCTTGGACTCAGTCGACTTATCCATCACATTACATGTGAGTACATTCTCTGATAACTTTTCCAATTTACGATAATTATTATAATTCATGTGATTAGTGTAGATATGCTTATTCTTGACACATTGGTCACACGGATTGGTATTCATGGATCCTGACATGAGATGTTATTCCTTGTTATCTTGGTATGTATTGTGTAAGCTCCCTTGTAGTTCTTGTGCAGTATATGGACACCGATTCTCGAGGAGACTTGCTCCCTTCTCGCAGAATCCCGTGTCGTAACGTGTCTTGCTTGGATCCACTCTACCAGTCGGGAACGGGGAGTATTAATGTAGATATATGGTCAATGCCTATTGTGCACCTATTGTGCATTGATTGATTGTGAGTGTTGATCATACACCCTACGTATGATTAGCCAGGCCTGTTACTATTGTACAAGTTCCCAAGTCGGCCACATATTGTAGCTAGTACTCACACACCTAGATAGATGATTCTTGATCCTTGTATATGCCATGATTAGTTTTACTTGCCTTGCTTTCGCTCTAGATTTACAGCTTACCATGCCATGATACTCACATGTACATTCCATGATTTCTTGTATATACTCTCTATTCACAGTCTTATAGCTTTTGTCATATCTTGTGAACTGTTGTTATTTGATTGTGCTCGTTCCATCCTGACTGGATATGTTAACAAAATATTACAGATGCTGATGAGGAGGATTACATTACCTACTACGGTCCGGATTGTAACGCTCTAGTCCCAAAATACGTAGGACTAGGAACGTAGACATGCCAGCTGTATACATACGAAGTATACTCTAATATATGGACACCTCGTATGAATACATAAGCTGTAAAATGCAGTAGAACCATAACTAATCTCATCCACACAAAATAAATGAATAAAAGATATCATATAATGATAATGAATTGTCTTGATACAATATGTTGGGTGGAGACAATCCACTACCAACAAGTAAGGAAAAAATACATGAAAAATAAAATGAGTTTGGCGAGCAAAGCGAAGACGATCCAAGTGCAATCATCCTCGAAGAAATAGAGATGGTTACGGCTAGAGCTAGAATACCTGCAAAAAATAAGAGCACACACCTGGCGAGATAACCAGGTCCTCGGAGGGATGTAACAAGACACATAATATCATGCCATAAACTGAATAAAGTTAGCTCAACCGAAAATTATATATAACTAAGCAGATAAAGGTCCTTAACCATTCTATATGAAAATATACTTTGAAGACAACGTTCCACACAGGGGCCTTCTGAGACTAGAAACACGGCGCGTTAGCGTTTCAACCAAGGCACTAGTGGCATCTAGAGAAAAGTAAATGCACGGCCCATTAGCACTCGGATGAGAGCTAAGGGGCGTCTAGAGGAAAATAAATGCATGACCACTAGCTCTTGGGTGAGTCACTAACGACAGCTAGAGGAAAGTAAATGCACGGCCCATTAGTACTCGACTGAGTCACTAAGGGCATCTAGAGGAAAGTAAACGAGTGAAAGCCCCTACGCCTAATAGCTGTCTTCTCCCTCCCCATGCACTACACGTGCTGTATCCACATCACAAAATTCCTATTAACTGCTAAGTCTTCTAGACATCCATAGCTATTAGCAGTTATATCCTAACGCACGGCCTGTACGTACCGATGATCAGTCAGCACGCAAGTCCGTATCTATATGCGACTTGCGACTTCGTGGCACACAAGTGTCGAGGCCAATGAATGCGACACACACAAGGGTGGTCCCTTAACTCTAAGTCAAATTGCATAAGAAAACTAAAGTATAGTAATTTGAATCTACATACGATTTTTGAAAGTATAATTTTTACATTTGCTAGAAATAAATAATAGGTAAAAGCATACATGATATTGAGCAAGTAAATAAACAGCAAAGGCAAGGTGTCTTGTCTGGTGTGTCGTCTGGTGTGGTACAATGGTCCAACAATTTCTGCTCGATCCAATTGCCAATGCCAGTATGTAGGAGGTTTCGAAGTCACGAGAAAATAGGACACACGATTAGTCGTGAGTAATGGGGATAATTCGAAGTGAATTTCTAGAGATAAATACTTTTATTAATTTTAGAAAATATTATGATACTTAAAAACTAGTTTTCATAGGTCAAAATAGTATAAGAAAATACTTAAAGTCAAGAAAATTATTTTTGCCAAAACTCTCATTTGTAAATTATGATTTCTAGATGAAACTATATTTTTATTAGTTGAAATGGTTTTTAGGTACAATACATACTTTGAAAAATCAAAAATCGTTTTTAGGCTAAAAACTCTAAGTTTGTAAAAATAGGATTTAGGTAGAAGCTATATTTTCATTAATCAGAAATACTTTTAGGTAATACGAAATAATTCTAAAAATTTAATTAAGGCTAAAAAAAAACACCTATCTTGTAATTTTTTTTTTAGTCTATTATATATTTTTAGTAAAACATAATAGTATAGGAATTTAATACCACTGGTACAAAATTAATAGAGTTCAAAATAACAGTATTTATAATCTTTATAGTTGTAATTAACAGTAATCATTACAACTATTATATCCTAATAACCACAATAATAAATCAAAAATGATAATAGTAATAATAATAATAATAATAATAATAATAATAATAATAATAATAAAAATAAAATAACAAAGTGACAGCATTAATAATAATAATACTAATATTGATAATAACAGTAATAATAATAATACTAAGTAATAATAATGATAATAATAATAATAATAATAATAATAATAATAATAATAATAATAATAATAATAATAATAATAATAATATCAGTGCTTATCCCTTAACAACTGTACAGCCATTCTCTATGCTAATAATAATAATATATAATAATGATAATTTAAATAAGGTGATAAAGCAATGCAACTCCAGTGAGAGAGGGAGAGAGAGAGGAAGAACAAATTGGGAGAGGGGTCTCACCGGGGTTTGGCGGAAGGCTCGGCGGAGGCAGCGGTCAGCGGCAAGTTCGACGGCGGCACTCTGGGCGCCGGGTCATCCACGGAGGGCGTGCCTCCGGTCGCAGCTACGGGAAGAGCACCAGCGGTGGCGTGCACGACGGGGCACCGGGCTTAGATCGGTGAGGCAGCGGTCGGCGTTGTGGTCTCGAGCAGCGGGCGGAGAGGAGAGAGGGGGACGGCGTGAGAGAACGGCGTGGGGTGGTGCGCTGGGCAAGGCTCGGCCATGATGGCTGCACCGGTGGCGTACCGCCACGCAGCAGAAATGGGGACGGAGCGGCCGGCGGAGGGTCGTTCGCGGGCAGCGACGGCGAGACGAGCGCGCGGTCCTGCGGGCGGCGCAGATCTGGACGGAGGCTCCTCGGTGGTCGGTGGAAGCACATCGTCGGCGCGGTTCTGGTGGACATTGGGGACGGGGATCACCGGCTGATGCTGTCGATGGTTGATTTTGCGCGTAGAGAGGGCGCACGAGAGGGCTGGTGGTCGATGCCGGGGTGGTGCAGCGGCGCTTCTCTACTGGCAGGGTCGCACGGTTCCGGGTGAGGTTTCCCCCTCTCTTACTTTTTTCTATGGTGTTGGCGGTTTTGGGGGGCGTTGCCGGCCGTGGTGGAGGTGTGGATGGTTTACCGTGATGATGGCAGAAATTTTGGGGTTTTTTGACGGGTGTGGCAATTTTGGTGGTAATGGATGGCTGGCGGGATGTTGGTTGGCCGGAAGAACGACGGTGGGGTGTCGGGATGATGATGGCGATGGCGGAGACGGGGCTTCGGGTTTGACGGAGATACTGGTGGCGGTGGTTGGCGACTGGCTGACGGGATCAGCGTGTGAACGGGAAGGGGCTCGGCTGTCCAGGGAGGAGTCTGTTGTCTCGGGTGATGGTGGCCGCGAAGTTGTGGGCAGAGGCGGGGATTAGGATTAGATTCGTGTCGGGGGTGTCCGACACGGCAGGATGGAGGTCCAAAATTATCAGACTCGGGTGGAGGAATATTGTATTTGTAATAGAATAAGAACATAGTTGATGAGAATAAGGCACCGACACGATGCACATACACTCTGAGTTGTGGTGGAAATTATGGAAGAGTACCTGCCTATATATCGGATGTGGGAATACCCAGTTGGATAAGGATTAGGTTTTGTTTAAACCCAATTAGATAATTCAAATTAAATCAATAATCAAATCCACATTCAAATTAAATTTCAATTTAAAACTAGATAATCTAAACTCAATTTAAGTATTCTATCTTTAAACTTTTTTTTTTAATTAAAACCATAAAATCAAATCAAGATTTAAAATGGCCACAAAATTTTCAAATATATTTCCAAAAATACCAATAATAATAATTTCAAAAATAATAGATATTTTTAAATATCTTTTTGAATAACAAAATATTTATATTATTAAATTTTGAAAATAGCCTTATATATGAAATTTAAATTTACACACCTCATGTGCAATGAAACATAGTTTTCTAAAATAAGTTTTGAAAATTTCCAATGCGACGCATTTTACCACTTTAAGTAATCAAAAATATTTATTATTTGAAAAACCAAGCTTCTAAAATAAATGCTTTACAAAAATATGTATCTCGCACATATTCGCACTCGACGAGGCATACAAAAATATGAACTCATACGCGACGTACAATACGAAAAATAAAATTTACACAAAAATAAAAATGTAGTAAAATTTAGGGGGTTTACATCCTACCAAACTTATAAAAATTTTGTCCTCGAAATTAAGAATAAGTAGGGGGTGAGAAGGTACGCGGGTAAGGCAACACAAATAATTGGGCGAGGCAATGAAACGACAGATATGCTTTAGAAAAATTGTGATTTTGATAACGATGAAATAATTCACGATTTTGGAATTGAACGAGGGTTGCTAGTTAAGGTAAAAAAATTCATGATAGTACGATGGAAGTAGCTTAAGTGGATATTTTGGGGACTTGGGGGATAGGGCTCTTCGAAGAAGGTTGTATGGTAAGTGTCTAGGTTGAGGGCACAAATGAAAGGATGATAGGAATCATTCAAGTGATTAGGGGTCACGATAGAAGATATAGGGTTGTCTAGGTTTAGAGTTGAATCATCGTCAAATTTCAAAAAGGTTATGAAAGTTGAATCTAAGGTCGAGGAAAAGGCAAGTAGCTCAAGACGGGAATAGTCATATTGGTTGGTCAGTGGTTAACTATCTCCAAGTATATACAAATATCATGGGCATAGGAGAATGGTTTGGTCTATCTATCAATCACAAGCTTTGTCTAGAATAGTTAAAAGACGAAAGCCAACAAGAGTCCAAAGAAGATGTTTCCGTATGCCAATATGTGATTCAAAGGCGGTTGTATAATTCAAAGAGAATTGCCAAGGTAATCGTGGAGGAGACTCAAGGGGCAAGTTTAGCTATGTCCCCATCCACGTAGAACGATAGATAAAAGCGAACCAAAGTGCACTCGGTTGATCAGACCATCATGCACCGGTTCTGATTAGACAATATGTTAGTGGGTGCGACCCAAATAACATATGTCTTGAACAAGTTCGATAAAAGATTAAGCTTGCAAAAACTAGGCCACATTAGCATCATTAGTCTAGATAGTAAAAATATAGGCATGTGAGATTAAGATTGAAATAAAGAATGAATAGTCTAAGTGTCATAAAATCTAAGTCTTGTTTATTCCTATACGATCAGTCTACGGTTTATTGCCCAAGACTTGGTTGACCAAATGGGTTAAATCCCTCTAGTCCCTATAGTCTAGATAATCCTATTTGTATCCTCCTTAATGGTCAAAGGTGTGTCAGGTCGTGGGGTATTCTACCCAACTTAAAAATTTAAGCTAAGGGTGTTTGGAACATCTACTAGTAGGGTCAATCTCTAGCAAGCACGAAGGGAAGATAAGAATATTGATAGAAGGAATCAAGCAAGATGCAACCGATGAGTCGGTCGAATATGGAATCGAGGAAAAGGTCAAGCATGTGGATGAGATCCTAGACTTCTAATTCTATTTGCAGGCTTGCTTGGTACGGTAAAGTAACCAAACAATTTATCTTGACCTGCATGGGCCACCACAAAAATATGTAACGTTCCAGTCCCAAAATACGTAGGACTAGGAACGTAGATATGCCAGCTGTATACATACAAAGTATACTCCAATATATGGATACCTCGTATGAATACATAAGCTGTAAAATGCAGTAGAACCATAACTAATCTCATCCATACAAAATAAATGAATAAAAGATATCATATAATGATAATGAATTGTCTTGATACAATATGTTGGGCGGAGACAAATATACTACCAACAAGTAAGGGAAAAATATATGGAAAATGAAATGAGTTTGGCGAGCAAAGCGAAGACGATCCAAGTGCAATCATCCTCGAAGAAATAGAGATGGTCACGGCTAGAGCTAGAACACCTGCAAAAAATAAGAGCACGCACCTGGCGAGATAACCAGGTCCTCAGAGGGACGTAACAAGACACATAATATCATGCCATAAACTGAATAAAGTTAGCTCAACTGAAAATTATATATAACTAAACAGATAAAGGTCCTTAACCATTCTATGTAAAAATGTACTTTGAAGACAACGTTCCACACAGGGGCCTTCTGAGACTAGAAACACGGCGCGTTAGCGTTTCAACCAAGGCACTAGTGGCATCTAGAAAAAAAGTAAATACACGGCCCATTAGCACTCGGATGAGAGCTAAGGGGCATCTAGAGAAAAATAAATGCATGGCCACTAGCTCTTGGGTGAGTCACTAACGGCAGCTAGAGGAAAGTAAATGCACGGCCCATTAGTACTCGACTGAGTCACTAAGGGCATCTAGAGGAAAGTAAACGAGTGAAAGCCCCTACACCTAATAGCTGTCTTCTCCCTCCCCATGCACTACACGTGCTATATCCACATCACAAAATTCTTATTAACTGCTAAGTCTTCTAGACATCCATAGCTATTAGCAGTTATATCCTAACGCACGGCCTGTACGTACTGATGATCAGTCAGCACGCAAGTCCGTATCTATATGCGACTCGCGACTTCGTGGCACACAAGTGTCGAGGCCAATGAATGCGACACACACAAGGGTGGTCCCTTAACTCTAAGTCAAATTGCATAAGAAAACTAAAGTATAGTAATTTGAATCTACATACGATTTTTGAAAGTATAATTTTTACATTTGCTAGAAATAAATAATAGGTAAAAGCATGCATGATATTGAGCAAGTAAATAAACAGCAAAGGCAAGATGTCTTGCCTGGTGTGTCGTCTGGTGTGGTACAATGATCCAACAAGTCCTGCTCGGTCCAATTGCCAATGCCAGTATGTAGGAGGTTTCGAAGTCACGAGAAAATAGGACACACGATTAGTCATGAGCAATGGGGATAATTCGAAGTGAATTTCTAGAGAAAAATACTTTTATTAATTTTAGAAAATATTATGATACTTAAAAACTAGTTTTCATAGGTCAAAATAGTATAAGAAAATACTTAAAGTCAAGAAAATCATTTTTGCCAAAACTCTCATTTGTAAAGTATGATTTCTAGATGAAACTATATTTTTATTAGATGAAATGGTTTTTAGGTACAATACATACTTTAAAAAATCAAAAATCATTTTTAGGCTAAAAACTCTAAGTTTGTAAAAATAGGATTTAGATAGAAGCTATATTTTCATTAATCAGAAATACTTTTAGGTAATACGAAATAATTCTAAAAATTTATTTAAGGCTAAAAAAAACCACTATCTTGTAAAAAATAATTTTTTTTAGTCCATTATATATTTTTAGTAAAACGTAATAGTATAGGAATTTAATACCACTGGTACAAAATTAATAGAGTTCAAAATAACAGTATTTATAATCTTTATAGTTGCAATTAACAGTAATCATTACAACTATTATATCCTAATAACCACAATAATAAATCAAAAATGATAATAGTAATAATAATAATAATAATAATAATAATAATAATAATTATTATTATAAAATAACAAAGTGACAACATTAATAATAATAATAATACTAATATTGATAATAACAGTAATAATAATAATAATAATAATAATAATAATAATAATAATAATAATAATAATAATAATAATAATAATAATAATAATAATAATAATAATGTCAGTGCTTATCCCTTAACAACTGTACAGCCATTCTCTATGCTAATAATAATAATATATAATAATAATAATTTAAATAAGGTGATAAAGCAATGCAACTCCAGTGAGAGAGGGAGAGAGAGAGAGGAAGAACAAATTGGGAGGGGTCTCACCGGGGTTTGGCGGAAGGCTCGGCGGAGGCAGCGGTCAGCGGCAAGTTCGACGGCGGCGCTCTGGGCGCCGGGTCGTCCACGGAGGGCTCGCCTCCGGTCGCAGCTACGGGAAGAGCATCAGCGGTGGCGTGCACGACGGGGCACCGGGCTTAGATCGGTGAGGCGGCGGTCGGCGTTGTGGTCTCGAGAGGCGGGCGGAGAGGAGAGAGGGGGGCAACGTGAGAGAACGGCATGGGGCGGTGCGCTGGGCAAGGCTCGGCCATGGTGGCTGCACCGGTGGCGCACCGTCACGCAGCGGGAATGGGGACGGAGCGGCCGGCGGAGGGCCGCTCGCGGGCAGCGACGGCGAGACGAGCGCACGGTCCCGCGGGCGACGCAGATCTGGACGGAGGCTCCTCGGTGGTCGGTAGAAGCACATCGTCGGCGCGGTTCTGGTGGACATTAGGGACGGGGATCACCGGCTGATGCTGCCGATGGTTGATTTTGCGCGTGGAGAGGGCGCACGAGAGGGCTGGTGGTCGATGTCGGGATGGTGCAGCGGCGCTTCTCTACTGGCGGGGTCGCACGGTTCCGGGTGAGGTTTTCCCCCTCTCTTGCTTTTTCTTATTGTGTTGGCGGTTTTGGGGGGCGGCGCCGGCCATTGTTGAGGGTGGATGGTTTACAGTGATGATGGCTGAAATTTTGGGGTTTTTTGACGGGTGTGGCAATTTTGGTGGTGATGGATGGCTGGCGGGATGTTGGTTGACCGGAAGAACGACGGTGGGGTGTCGGGATGATGATGGCGATGGCGTAGACGGGGCTTCGGGTTTGACGGAGATACTGGTGGCGGTGGTTGGCGACTGGCTGACGGGATCAACATGCGAACGTGGAGGGGCTCGGCTGTCCAGGAAGGAGTCTGCTGTCTCGGGTGATGGTGGCCACGAAGTTGTGGGCAGAGGCGGGGATTAGGATTAGATTCGTGTCGGGGGTGTCCGACACGACATGATGGAGGTCCGAAATTGTCGGACTCGGGTGGAGGAATATTGTATTTGTAATAGAATAAGAACATAGTTGATGAGAATAAGGCACCGACACGATGCACATAGACTCTGAGTTGTGGTAGAAATTATGGAGGAGTACCTGCCTATATATAGGATATGGGAATACCCAGTTGGATAAGGATTAGGTTTTGTTTAAACCCAATTAGATAATTCAAATTAAATCAAGAATCAAATCCACATTCAAATTAAATTTTAATTTAAAACTAGATAATCTAAACTCAATTTAAGTATTCTATCTTTAAACTTTTTTTTTAAATTAAAACCATAAAATCAAATCAAGATTTAAAATGGCCACAAAATTTTCAAATATATTTCCAAAAATACCAATAATAATAATTTCGAAAATAATAGATATTTTTAAATATCTTTTGAATAACAAAATATTTATATTATTAAATTTCGAAAATAGCCTTATATATATGAAATTTAAATTTACGCACCTCATGTGCAATGAAACATAGTTTTCTAAAATATGTTTTGAAAATTTTCAATGCGACGCATTTTACCACTTTAAGTAATCGAAAATATTTATTATTTGAAAAACCAAGCTTCTAAAATAAATGTTTTACAAAAATATGTATCTCGCACATATTCGCACTCGACGAGGCATACAAAAATATGAACTCATACGCGACGTACAATACGAAAAATAAAATTTACACAAAAATAAAAATGTAGTAAAATTTAGGGGATTTACACGAATGACGTAGTAGGCATAGACTTGGAGACCTTGGTTCAGCAGGGCTTAGCTCCGCCTGACGAGCCTCTAGCTTAGTTTAGTTAGAGTAGATTTTGGACTGGACTTTGTCTCCAGCTTGCTACTTATGCTTATGATATTATATTTTGGATTTGTATAGCCATATTACTTTGTCACTCTCTTTCTCGTGTTGAGCTGGATATTGCACTTGTGGTTTATATCTATCTAGTTTTCGTGTCATGATTCTTCCTTCTAGATTGTGATTGAGTTTATCAGTATTTCATATTATATCCTCCGTACGGAGATGACAGGTTATTATATACTGTTTGTTAGCTAGCAGACCTACAGCGTTCTATGCCGTTTTTACGGTGTAGGCTGGGCGCTGTTACGTACTTGTGCCCCTACCTAGGGTACGGGTCGTGGCACATTTTTAGTGGGGCCCATGCAGGTCGAAAGTCGTAATTAGTACGATGACGTAGTGGCGCTCGACTTAGAGTGCTGTTACGAGCCTGTGGTATGTATCTAGGATAGGCTATAGGCTAAGTTACTCAATCACAAAATAGGAAAACTTCCACTTGCGGTTATTTTAATTGTCCTTTTTGATATTGATTCTTGCATTCTAGCTGTCCTCCTTGATATAATATTTTATGTGCCATATTGATTTCCTTCTTTTAATCTATCTTCAGGATGGTGCAGACCAGATCTCAGAACCCTGAGGCCGCAGATATGTGGAGGTCTGATATGACTCGTGGACCTGATCCAGACACTCCTGTCGTAGTCGGGGTGTCGACAGCAGCTCTTGGGGGCGCTCTTCTACCAGTTTCGAGGACTAACCCGGGGGTTGCTACGACTATTTCGGCCGCAGTACCACTTGTTGACGTGGGCACTCTTCATCCTCCTGTACAGCGGATTCCTCCGTCAGTTGCAGATATTCTTCCACCTCCATCTGCTCTGCCTACAGACATGGGGCAGTTGCTTGCTTTTTTCCAGCAGATGTTGGAGACTCAGAGAGCCCAGTCTGAGGCTCAGTAGAGGCAGACAGACGCGATGTGTCAGGGCATGGAGGATGCCCATCAGTTGGCCTTAGCAGCCGTGGAGCAGAGGGCTCCACATCATGGGGTGCATCCGAGGTCGGGCGACATTCAGGATTTCAAGAAGTTGGGGCCTCGTGACTTTAACGAGACTGAGGGTGTAGTCTATGCTGACGACTGGCTCGAGGACATCGAGCGGCAGATGAGGGCCTCCCGCCTCGCAGACGACCTGAAAGTTGAGACAGTGGGTTTGCAGTTGTTAGACATTGCTCGCACCTGGTTCAGGAACGAGCCAGCCCTTGCTGGAGAGGGCCATACTTGGGCCGAGTTCAAGCTTCTCTTCAAGGAGAAGTTCTTCTCTCCTACAAACAAGATTGACCTGGTGAGGCAGTTTCAGAATCTGCAGTAGGGCAGTTTGTCTGTGGAGGAGTACGCCATGAAGTTTGGCCGTCTGGGCTGATATGCGGAGTATATGGTTCATGACCCGGAGATCAGGGTAAGCCGTTTCAGAGAGGGGTTGATCTGGGATATCAAGATCCTTATTCCCTCTTTTTATGAGACTTACGCCCAGATCTATGCGGAGGCCCGTAAGATAGAGCGGGAGTGGGGCTTGAAGCCCAAGAGGGATCGTGATCTTTTCTCGGGGGCTACTAGCAGCACGGGGGCTGCTAAACGCCTTCAGCTTCAGCATCGTTCTTTTAACCATCACTAGCCGCAGGTTCAGGACAGAGCACCGGTTCAGCAGGTGCAGCACACTCAACAGAGGCATACACAGAATGGGGCTCATTATAACTTCTGCAAGAAGCCTGGTCACGTCTGGGAGGTTTGCCGGAAGAGGCTGGGAGTGTATCTCTTTTGCGGTGGTGCAGGTCATCAGTTGAGGGAGTGTCTAGTGAACCCTCGTATTACTGGTACAGCTCAGAGGGTGCCAGCAAGAGTACCTGCAGTACAGCCGAGGGGTCCACTTCCGACCCAGCAGCAGCGGTTTGCTCAGCACCACCAGCAGCGGGGTGTTCAGGGCAGGACTTTTGCTCTTGCAGCCGAGGAGATCGAGCTAGTTGCAGATGTTGTGGCAGGTTCGGTTCTTCTTGATTCTTTTTCTGCTTTAGCATTGTTTGATTCAGGTGCTACACACAGTTTTGTATCAGTTTCTTTTGCACTTAGACACAATATTATTGCTGAGTATCTGGGTAGGACTTGTAAGATTATGACCGAGGGAGGTATTATTCTGGTTAATAATATTTGCAAGGGGCGGAGTGTCACTCTGGGAGGCCGAAATCTGAGTGCGTGCTTGCTCGTAATGCCACTTCCGAGTTACGATGTGGTACTCGGTATGGACTGGTTGAGCAGGCACCATGCTAGTATAGACACTACCAAAATAACCAGCTTTAGCGACGGCCACATCCGTCGCTCGTCCGTCGGTAACATGAATTACCGACGGCTTAGCGACGGATATTTGATGAAAATAGCCGTCGGGAAAAACGTCGTCGCTATAATTTGTCCGTCGCTAAGCCGTCGGACAAATGATTAACCGACGGACTAGCGACGGATTACCGACGGCTGACTTTCAACGGATTAGCGACGGATTAGCGACTTGTTCTCGTCGGTTTACATGCCATATAATATTAAAATATCCGTCGCTAAGCCGTCGTAAATAGGTCGGTAAAAGCGTATCAGAGAGGTTCCTGATACGCAAAATCAGTCGCTATTCCGTCGCCATTCCGTCGTTAATCGCGACGTTTTAGCGACGGCTTAGCGACGGGAAGGGCGTCGGCCTGGTTCTGGAAAGCTTTCATATTTCCAGAACCATGTCGACAGATAATGGGTCGCTAAGTCGTCGCTAGTCCGTCGTCATCCTCGACAGATTAGCGACGGAGTCGACAAGCTATCCGTCGCTAAGTCTCTGGAAACCAACCATATTTCCAGAACCATGTCGACGAATTTACCGTCGCTAGGTAGTCGACATTTCGTCGCTAATATTAATTGTGCCCAGTTAGCGACGGAAATTTCGTCGCTAGTTCGTCGCTAGTTCGTCGCTACCTGCAAATTTATATCACCCAGTTAGCGACGGATTTGCCGTCGCTAGGTAGCCGCTAGGTTGTCGCTAACTGCAAAATATTTATATCACCCAGTTAGCGACGGAAATCGCGTCGCTAGTCCGTCGGTAACTGCAAATATCCGTCGGTAACTGCAAATATCCGTCGCTAGTTAGTCGCTAGTCCGTCGCTAAATGCAACATTAAGAAAAAAAAATTACAGAAACATTCTATTTCACCAAATCTCCAATATCCAATATCCAATATCCAATATCCAATATCAAACAGAAATATCCAATATCCAATATCCAATATCCAATAATCCATGTACGATCAACAAATATCCAAATTCATAATATCCAATATCAAACAGAAATATCCAAACACAAATTCATAATATCCAAACATTCATGTACGCTTCCAAAATATCCAAAATTCAAAATCCAAAAACAGTACAAATATCCAAAAACAATACAAATATCATTGAGATGGGGGGGGGTCGTCGTTCGGCCCGGCGGATGTACTCTTCCACCATGTACGCCGGCACCTGGGACAACACATGCTCTGGAAGGTTGCGGAGCTGCTCTGCCGACATCATGTCCATGAGCCCAATGAGCGCAGTATCCGGTACCAGGCGGACCTCGGCAGAACGGTCAAATGAATAACGTCCAGGGTCGGAAGGACCGGCAACCGTACTAGACGGACCGGGAGCAGACGGATCTGGACCGGGAGCAGAAGAAGGACGCGGAAGGCGCTCCAGCACATCCGACATTAGACTCCGCATTTCCGACATATCGGAGGTGAGAGTCGCAAGCTGCCGCCTCATATCGTCCGACGGGGGCGCGGGAGGAGGCGGGGGCGGTGGATATCTCGGAGTCGCGCCCTGCAACGACGCCGCCATGGAACCTACGCCGTAGACTTTCCCTTTATTAAAGCCGCCGACAGACTCTACGAACACGTCGTCGTAGCGAGCGGCCATAGAAGAGGGCGTCTAGGTGGGCGTCGTTTCGCCGACAACCTCGGCAGGGGGCTCAATCTGACTAAGGGCCTCACGATATGCAGCCTATCCAATGAATGTGTTTATACTATAAGTTTTCCTAAGTTATAATCTAAATCCTATGTTTTCCTAAGTTATAATTTGAATCCTACGTTCACCTAATTAAGTTAACAATAATTATATTTCTAATATAAATCTCATAAACGTAATTACTTACATCAGTCGCCTGGGCCCTCGCGTCGACGAAGCTCCCGTCTGCCCGCCTCTTGTGTGTATGCAGGAATACATCGTAGGCGGTGACCGACTCCGGCTCTCTCCCCTCCTTTACCGCCTGTCGTGCCTGCATACGAAATATACGTCGAATTTAATTAACTACGTATATTAATAGTACCGAATTTAATAGTGAAATGAATTTGCGGTATCTCACCAAATCTGCACGCGTCGCTGCGTGGGGCTTTGAACCTCCTGTATGCAGAGCAGCGACCTGTCTGCTCGCCTTCGCTTTCTCTGATTTCTCCCTGTACTGAGCAGTATTCATCTTATCCAACATCTGCTCGTAGTACTCCTCCCGGAGCCACTTCTTCCTCGAATGCGCCGTACGAACGTCGTACACCGCATCCCGTATCTTCTTCCCGGCGGCGGCTTTGTAGGCCTTGCGAATCAACTCCTCACGATGGGGGGGCCACCAGAACGTCGTCTGACATACAAATAAAATTATCACGTAATTAAAAAATTAGTGGATTAAAGAATAATTAATAATTAACCAAAAGATATATATATACCTTCATCTCCTCGAGCCAGACGTACTGCATGTTCTGAGGCACCTCAGAAAAATTGAGGTAAGGGCCATGGTAGTTTTCTCGGATAATTTGCCCGAGTATCCGGGCAGCATCAAACGGGAAAAACCTACAAAGAAGCAAAGACCGGATTATTAACTTGAATAAATGAAACAAATTTAATAAATTAACTTAAATTTACTTACGTATCACCCGCGGGCCATAGCTCGCGTCGGTTCTCGCCTATCGGCCTCTCTGGAGGCGTCGGAGGATCCGCGGCTCCGCGGATGTACTCACCGGTAGCAGGATGAAGCTGAATCCGGGGGTACTCCGGAGCCCACCCTGCAGTAACTGATGGTGTACCCGCTGGTGCATCCGGGGGCGGAACGGATCCGCTAGCGGATGGAGTCTCAGGCCTCGATGAAGATGAAGGATGGGTCGCAGAGATAGATCGACGGCGGGAAGAGTCTGTGGCCGGGCTCTCCAGGTCGGGATCGGAGGACTCTATATCCGGGGTATGTGGAAGGCGACCACGACCGCTACCACCACGACCGCTACCATCACGTCCACGGCCGCTACCATCACGTCCACGGCCACCGCTACCACCACGCCCACCACGGCCAGTACCGCCACCACCAGCACCACCACGGCTACCACCAGCACGAGTGGTAGTGACCATGACCTGTAAATAGAACACATAAATATAATTAACAATATAGAAGTATAAATGAATATAAAACTGAACTAAAATATATATACCAGCAGGGCGGCGAGTGCCGTCAAGACAATGAGAACTAAGAGTGCCATCTGTAAAAAGAAAATCATACAATAAGTAGATGATCGAACGACAAAACCATAAACTGAAATAAGAATGTGTCCGTCTAAACTGAATTCACTAAGTTAGTTGTAAGTGCTTCTAATATATACCGATATTTAATCTAATCATCGTTATCGTCCTCGTCCTCATCGTCATCGTCATCGTTCTCATCCTCATTCTCATCGTCGACTTCATCTATATCATCATCCTCATCGTCGACTTCATCTGTATCATCATCCTCATCCTCATCCTCATCCTCTTCTTCTTCTTCTTCTTCTTCTACTTCTTGTTCAGGCTCAATACTTGGGACAAGACGCCTCTTTCTCCCCTGGTTGACAGCTAAGTCTTGTATATCAACCTCTTCCTCCCCTCTATTTTCCTCAGCATGAGGTATATCGACATCTTCCACGTCCATGGTATCCGACTGTTGTCCCATGTATTGGGGCTTCTCGATCTGGTCCTCTTAGTATGCTGGGTCTCCAACGTTGAATGTATTTCTAGATTTAATCTTGCATACTGCCCACCAGTCAAATCGATCTCTACGACGCCTTGGGTAGCTTGTATAGTAGACTTGAACAGCCTGACTTGCTATCGCAAACGTGTCGGACCCTCTATACCTCCTGCGATGATTTATATCGACGAATCCAAATTGTTTATCGATTCTCCAACCGATATTTGGTCTCATATCGAACCACTCACATTTGAACATCACAATATGCATATCATATGGGCCACTATATTGTAAATCTACAATCTCCCGAAGCACTCCATAATAGTCAAAGTCCGGCTCGTCGTCATAGATGGTGCCTCTTATGCAAACACCAGAATTCTTGGTATCGAAGCCGTCATTGAGAAATTCGGCATTTATAGCATGCTGAGTTGACTTAAACTTGAAGCCATTAACGACATAGCCTGACAAAGTCTTTGCATGCTTCTTCGGTCCCAATGCCAAATAACGAATGCTCTCATTTATGAGTGTTGTTTCAGGCAATAAAACCTGTAAACATGTATTGATAATTTAAATATTTTAGCTGCATATATTTTAATGGTAGCCGCATAACATATTATCTCAGTTACTTACGTATTTACGAAACCAGGACGGAAAGGTACAATCAACCTCTCTTTGAAGTCCCTCATCTGTAATATATGGTGTCCTCATTTTGACTTCACCTCTAAATACACTGTTAGAGAGAATAAAAATAAGTGTAGTCACTTAATTCACCAAATTAGAGATTATAACGAGGCGTAGTCACTTACTTCTCCAAATCTCTCACTTCTTGTATGTCACAATTTAACAAGACATATCGGTGAGCGGTATCATACTCATCGTCGGTCAACCACCGTTTCTTACTAGCCCCAATAGGCTTGCCCCTTAAATTGAATATACCTCCATCCTCAACGTCTTCTTCATTCCTTTGAGGTCTATTTCGATTTGTCTCGACATGAGTATCGAAATAAATGGAGCAGAAATTTGACACCTCCTCGATAAGATATGATTCGCATATCGAAGCCTCTATATGAGCCTTGTTGCCAACTTTCTTCTTTAGATGGTGTAGGTACCTAAAGAGACAAATTATCTTGAGAATTAACAATGAATTGTAAAATCCACTTAAATTTCACTTAAATTATATCGGTTTTTATTTACCTTTCAAAGGGGTACATCCATCGATAATGAACAGATGCACCGACACGGGCTTCGTATGCTAGATGAATCGGTAGATGCTCCATGCTGTCGAAAAAGCCCGGTGGAAATATTTTCTCTAACTTGCAGATTGTTAAGACAATCTTCTCCTCAAGTTGTACCATATGTTGCACCGTCAGCTTAGTTGAACAGATATCCCTGAAGAATGTAGACAGCTCGGCCAACGGAACCCATACAGCAGAAGGCAACAACTCTCTCAAAGCAATGGGCAGTAATCTTTCCATAAACACGTGGCAGTCGTGACTCTTCATTCCCGTTAGCTTGCGTTCATTGAGATCAACGCATCTAGACAAATTCGAAACATAGCCGTCGGGAAATCTTAAATTAGATATCCACTTGCAGATTATTAATCTATCTTCCTTGCTCAATGTGTATGGCGCTATAGGCTTACTTAATTGTCCACCAGCACCCCTTTGTATCAAGTTCAGATGAGGACGCTTGCATATCTCGGCTATGTCTTGTCTTGCTTTTGGATTGTCCTTCGTCTTTCCTTTAATATCCATGACGGTATTGAAGACATTATCGAACACGTTCTTTTCGATATGCATGACATCAAGATTATGCCTTATAAGATTATCTTTCCAATAAGGCAAGTCCCAGAAGATACTCCGTTTGGTCCAGTTATGGCTTTGTCCGAACCCCTCGACACGATGGTTCGATGGATCTTCCATTGCGGTGGGCAATTCCTTTACAGCTTCCCAAATATCGTATCCCGAATCAAGGTTCTGCAGATCTCCATAATCAACAGAGCATCCGTGGTCTTCGATGACATCCGTTGCAGCATTATCATCAAAAGCATAAGTAGCAGCTTCCGCAGCCTGTCTTTCCGAATATAGTTCACCTTGCGATGACCACAGGCCGTAATTACGTACGAAACCCTTACGGGTCAAATGATCTCTCACAGTCACCACTTCTTCGTAACGTCTATTGTGACATTTAACACATGGACACTTAATTTTGTTACCGTCCATGTACTGAGCTTTGCTCATTGCATAATTAAGAAATACTTCCACGCCTGCCTGAAAATCGTCACTCACACCAATTCTACTCTCGTGTTGCCGTTTGTACATCCATATACGATCAACAAAATAACGACTCATCCTCAATTTGGATGTGAAAATCTGTATCGTAAGACAAACTAAACATAAGAATAGGATCAATCTTCAAATCAGTCTAAAAGGGATGAATCAATATCAACTATTAAGGAAATGAAGTTAATTCTCAGTCCACATTTCACATACCATTCCTCATTCGAATCTCAGTCTAAAGAAAGGAAATCAATTCCCGATTTTGTAATGATAGTTTAACATTAACCAAGTTCGAATCAAATGCAAATCCGCCCTTCATTACCCCTTGACTGATACAAAGGAAGGTTATACGAGGACTGAAATAAAGCTTACAAGGAACTGGACTATACTGTCAACTGATGTAAGGATATGAAATTCCTTTGGGACTGATATATTTGCAGGTAAGGGACTGAACCAATAGGGAGTATGGACTGATCATGAAGTTATAAATGAACTGAACATTAAGTTACAAATATACTGACACAATATAATATTTGATACATAAATAGTTAAGGGACTGGACATAAAGATGAAAATTAATGGACTGGACATTAGAGAGACTGAAACAACTTATGCGTGTCATATAACTCGAACAAGGACTGACACAGGTAAGGTTCATTCTACACTAAAACTTAATGATATAGGGACTGTACAGTAAAGACTTGGGACTGAAATATGTATACTAAATTCCTTTCTCTGCACACACACCATGGTGATCACAACCTACACACACCAAGCACATACACATATACTTCCACACACACATCACTCTATATTCCCTTTTCACGTTCCTCTCTAACACACATATGACACACACAAGACACACATGCCTGCTAAGTCCCCTCTCTTCCGATGCTCTTTCTGCTATTATATGCAGGGGATTCTTGTATAGACAGCCAAATATAACTCCCTGTTACCACTGCTAATGTAGGTGCACACACCATATTAGGTGGATACACCTATACAAGTATCTGCGTGTTCCCCTCTACCTCAAGTGCAACCATTCACAGGGACCACTACCCCTATCAGTTGTTGTTTCTCTTTCATTCCCTCCCTCTATCCATGCTCTTTTTGCTGCTGCAGGTCCCCTGTCTGCTCTGCTGTGCAAAGGCAGGAAGGGCCTGCTACTAGTCGCTTACAGGACAATTCCTGCTGTACAGGGGCTAAGACCCCTTGTACCTGTGTGTATTGCACACTACACACAGTGAAGTTCCCCTCTACTTCACTCATCTGTATAATTTCCTTCTCTTAAACACACACACACATACAAAATATATAGAGACACACTCATAATACAATTTCGTTCCCCCCTCTACTATGTTACTGCCATGACACTCAAATCAAAGCTAGGAACACACACACACACACACACACACACAATATAGTCCAAAACAGTCCACCTATCAAACTCTAAAACAGTCCACAAGCTCCCCATCGAAGCAAAATCACATAATACTCATATATAACACTAAACACATATACCAAATGATAAGTTATG
The DNA here is from genome assembly GCA_029216955.1 of Iris pallida. Taxonomy (NCBI): domain Eukaryota; kingdom Viridiplantae; phylum Streptophyta; class Magnoliopsida; order Asparagales; family Iridaceae; genus Iris; species Iris pallida. The sequence goes on from JANAVB010025178.1 coordinate 21,016, forward strand.
TGAATATATACTAGGAATAAGTGTCAAAACTGAAACCATCAATCTCCATTACCCACCCACCCCCCCCCGACCCCCCTGCCCCCATTCCCCACCCCCCCGACCCCTGCCCTCTCCACCCCCCGCCCCCCGACCCCCCTGCCCCCATTCCCGACCCCCCCCGACCCCCCACCCCCCCGACCCCTGCCATCTCCACCCCCCCCCCCGACCCCCCTGCCCTCTCCACCCCCCACCCCCCCGACCCTCCTGCCCCCATTCCCCACCCCCCCGACCCCCCGACCCTCACCCCCACCCCTCCACCCCCTGCCCCCATTCCCTACACCCCCCGACCCCCTGACCCCATTCACCACCCCCCCCGCCCTCTCCACCCCCCGCGAAGCCGACCCCCCCCCCCACTCCCCCCCCGGCCCCAAAACCAAAAATTAGAGAGAGAGAGAGAGAGAGAGAGAGATATATACCTGGTAGAGAGAGAGAGAGAGAGAGCCGCGAGAGAGAGAGAGCCGCGCGCGAGAGAGAGAGAGCCGCGAGAGAGAGAGAGAGTTTTGGGGGGAATGAAAAATTCCCCCCCGTCGGTTCAATTTAAGTTAGGGCACAGAACTTAGCGACGGAATAGCGACGGAATAAATCAGTCGCTCAACCGTCGCCAATTAAAAGCAGTTTTCCGACGGATATATCCGTAGCCAGTTAGTCGCTAAAGTTCCCGCCAATGTTTTAAAGATTTTGCCGCCAACATTTGCGACGAACAAGCGACGACAAAAGAATCCGTCGCTAACGTTCGTCGACTGAGCGACGGAAACCCGACAAATTTTTACATTTAAAATTGGAAAAAATTATGTTATGTTGTCTGCCGCTAATCCGTCGCTAAGACGTCGGAAACTGGTCGCTATTAGCGACGGAATCCATCCGTCGCTAAACATCCGTCGGTAAAGTGGGGTATTTTAGTAGTGAGATTTTAGAGCTGACAAAGTATTGTTTAGTCCGCCAGGAGAGCCAGAGTTTTAGTTTGTCAGAGGAGCAGCGGAGCCGGGAGATGGATTCTGTGGAGCCTTGTTGGCGGGGCAGGAGTTGTCGCATCCATTTATTGCTGAGTTTTTGGATGTCTTTTCCGAGGAATTGTCGGGGATGCTGCCGGACAGAGATATTGAGTTCTCGATAGACTTGATGTCGGGTGCTGAGCCTATTTCTCAGCATGTCTATCGAGTCAACAACAGCAAGTTCACGGAGCTGAAGAAGCAAGTCGACGAGCTGCAGGACAAGAAATTTATCAGCTCCAGTTCTTCACCTTGGGACGCGCCAGTTCTGTTTGTCTCGAAGAAGGACGATACGGTACGGATGTGTATCGACTACCGAGCGCTCAACAACCTCACTATCAAGAACATGTATCCTTTGCCCAGGATTGATGACTTATTTGATCAGTTGAGCGGTGCGAGGGTGTTCTCGCAGATAGATTTGCGATCGACGTACCATCAGCTGAAGGTGAAGCGGGATGACATTCCGAAGACTGCTTTTTGTACCCGTTATGGCCAGTATGAGTTTACCGTCATGCCGTTTGGGTTGACTAATGCCCCGACGGTATTCATGAACTTGATGAATAAGATATTCCATCCGTACCTTGACAAGTTCGTGGTGGTCTTCATTGATGACATTCTCATCTATTCGAAGACGCCTGAGGAGCACGAGGAGCATCTACGGATTGTGCTGGAGACTCTGAGGAGGGAGCAGCTGTATGGGAAGCTGTCGAAGTACGAGTTCTTCTTGGACCGAGTGGAGTTCCTGGGCCATGTTGTATCCGGTGATAGGATTTCAGTAGATCAGAAGAAGATTACAGCGGTGGAGTCTTGGTCGACTCCCAGTTTAGTTGTCGAGATTCGAAGCTTTCTGGGTTTGGCAGGATACTATCGAAAGTTCGTGCAGGACTTCTCTCGAATAGCAGAGCCGATGACTAGACTCACCAGGAAGGACATGGAGTTCGTCTGGACTGATGAGTGTCAGGCTGCTTTCGAGAAGCTGAAGAAGAGGTTGACGCCGGCTCCTATTTTGACGTTGCCATCTGGGTCTGGAGGATTCACGATCTACAGTAATGCTTCGGGGAAGGGTCTGGGTTGCATTTTTCAGCAACATGGAAGGTAATTGCTTATGCATCTAGGCAGTTACAGCCACATGAGAAAAACTACCCGACTCATGATTTGGAGTTGGCAGCAGTCATTTTTACCTTGAAGCTGTAGAAACACTATTTATACGGAGAGCGTGTGGAGATTTTCACTGACCACAAGAGCTTGAAGTACGTGTTTACCCAGAAGGAGCTGAACATGAGGCAGAGGCAATGGTTAGAGCTGATGAAGGATTTTGATATATCCTTACAGTGCCATTCGGGAAAGGCCAATGTGGTTGCGGATGCTTTGAGCAGGTATCCCGTGGCCATGTGTTTGACGATGGATAGTCACCTACTGGCAGATCTGGAGAGCTTGGGCATTGAGGTAATAGTTCATGGATTTGAGGAGCAGATGTGGGGTCTTCAGGTGCAGTCAGAGCTGATGGACGGAGTCAGAGTAGCTCAGTTTGAGGATGAGGCTCTGAGGGTCATCAGGGAGCAGGTCCGGGCAGGACTGTTGGATGAGTTCTCTATAGCGTGAGATGGGCCGTTGAGGCATGGTACCAGATTGTGCGTGCCGAGCGGAGGACTTCAGGAGGAGGTTCTTCAGGAGGCGCTGTAAAACCCCTTAATTTCTACTATTTTTTTATTTATAAATTTGGTACTAATTTTTTTATTTTTTTTGTATTTATACGTCGCGTAGTTGCATTGTACGTCGTGCGCAAAATTTTATTTTTCGTAATTGCTCGACGAGTGCGAATATGTGCGAGCGTAAATATTTTTAGAAAAAATATTTTTATATTTATATAGTTTCAAAATAATATATATAATAATTATTCTTGCTATCGTACCAAAATTTTCTAAGTTTGCTATTTTAATTATTTATTTATGCCGATTTCGAGAATAATATATATATAGATATTTTGTACTAGTCACATGCGAGATACATGAAATTTAATTCATGTATATATTGTAATTCTCAAAATCGTTTTATTATTTATCTTAATTTATTAAAAAGGTATTTTAAAGATATTTTCTATCAATATTCAAAATATTTATTGCAATTTTCAAAATTATTTAATATTGATTATTATATTACTTATAAGAGATAATTTGGAAGTTTTGATGATTTGATATTATGGTAATTTAAATTAAGATTTAATTTATGGATTTTGATTGAAGATAAGACTTATCTAAGATTTGATATGGATTTAGATTGATTAAACTTATTTTTGATTTGATTTAAAATAGTAGGAAGATTATCTAAGGGGATTTAAATATTCCTAATCCTTATCTACTAAGATTTCCTTAACCCTATAAATAGGGGAGCCTCCACATTGCTTTTCCTCCACAAATATCCCACAATTTCTTCCACCATAAATGTGCATGCATCGTGTTAGTGTCCAATTCCTTCCTCGTGTCAGCCCGTATCGACGGGTGTCTTTCCATTAATTAATTATTTACAAAATACATCGGCCAATCGTGTCCGACACACCGGACACATCCCCTTCAACCTTTCTCAGCCCTGTCTCCGCGACCAACAGCGCCAGTGCCAACCCCGACCTCAAACCAACCAATTGCCACCACTAACCACAACCTCAGCACCGTTATCGCCTCGAATCGACACCACTACCTTGTCGTGACCGCTGCACCCCCCGTGGCCGTCCTTTACCACCGTGCAACCACTGTGACCCCTACCTAGCCAGCCAATCGGCCACAAACCACCACCAGCACAGACCCACCTTCACCTCGCCCCGGCCGTCCCGACACAACTCGACCCAGCAAAAAGCTCCATCCATTATCGACCACCACATCATCGAACCTCCCTCACCACCAGCCCACACAACCAGAACCCCACTCCGACATCACCAAATCCGTCGTCGCCACTAATAGAGGTTGTGTTTTTTTTACTTTTTAATGTTAACTGGTTTATATTTATATTATTATTATTATGATATTAATGTTATTATTATTAATTATTATTACTATTTTTGTTTTTATTATTATTTATTATTATTATTACTATTAATCATTTTTGGTTATTTTGTGTTTGCTTGTTCTGTTGAGTTCTTTAGCTTCTTTTATTGTTGATATTATTATTATATATTTATTATTATTATTATTTTATTACCTGAAATGAACATATTCGTGTAATTTAATACTTTATATTTTAATATGTATGTATGTATATACTGTATATGTATATATATTATTAGTATTTTGTTGTATTATTATTACTATAATTATTTTAATGGCCACTACTAGTAAAGCAGTATGTGGACATTGTTATTGTTATTATTATTATTATTTTTGTTATTAGTATTTAGTTATGAATATTATGGTTGTGGTTATTAGTTTAATTTTTTTTATTATTTTATTAAGTTATCATTTTAGAATATGTATTATTATTTTTAAAAGGATAGAGCTATATATGTAATTTCAAATTTGGAGTTTTGACCTAAAATATTTTCCTAGATTTTGTTATATATTTAGTTGAAAAATATTTTTAACTAATAGATTTCGACGAAAAATCCCACCTTTACAACTTAGAGTTTTGCCTAAATCGATTATTTTTAAGTAATTATCAAATATTATTTTACTAGTAAATATAACTTGCTACCTAGAAACCCTATAGTTTGTCTTAAAAAGTTATCTTTTATATATATTTCAAATATTTATCTAAAAGTTATTTTAAATAACAAAAAAATATATTTTCAAAGATTATAAATATTCTTCTAAAACCATACATATATTATTTATCTATGCTTTTATCCTCCCATCCATGAATAAGCCAATTATTCCTATTCCTTCGCCAATTCTGTCCTTCCTCCTATCGACCCTAACTAAATTGACCTTTTTGGACCCAATAGAACTGTCTGTGTCACCACCCGAGGTCACCTTGCATAGTTGTTGCACCGAAGTCGCAGTTCGTGCCACCTTGATCATTGCAGTACACCAGGCGTCCTACCAGACAAGATACCTTGCCATTAGCTGTTTATTTTACTTTAGCTCATATTCATGCATTTATTTATTATTTATTTTTCTGTAAAATAAACTGTGCTACACCATCATGATTAGATAGATCTTTACTGTGCAGTTATATCTTTCGTACTTATTATTTTTATGCAATTTAAACTTAGATTTAAGGGACCACCATTTGTGTGTTACATTCATAGGCCTTGACACATTTTTACCACGGAGTTGTGAGTCGCATATAGGACTCGGACATGCGTGACTGGCTGGCCATTGGTACGTATGAGCCGTACGATAGGAATAACCTCTAATAGAGGTTGCATGCTTAGTTTGACTTAGCGGTTAATAGAGGTTTTATGTTGTGGATACAACATATTAGGCATTGGGAGGGAAGAACAGTTCCTTGGTGTATGGGCCATATTTACATACTGCTATTGTACCTGAAGCTCCGTTGGAGACACAGGTTCACCTTATTGTACTGATTCCCTCTGACGTTCATGGAACGTTATTGACGTTTTCTTACTGATTCCCTCTGACGTTCGCTGAATGTTATGGACGTATTGTACTGATTCCCGATGAGAGGGACGATGCCACTGCTATACAGCCCGAGTGCCCATATGTGAAGGATTGTTCTTTATTGCATATTCACTATAGTACGGTTAGGTAACCTATTGCATGCATCCCTTATTTTCTATTATATATCACAGTTTATATGGCATGATATTATGTGTCTTGTTACGTCCCTCTGAGGACCTGGTTATCTCGCCAGGTGTGTGCTCTTGTCTTTCGCAGGTGTTCTAGCCGTGGCCATGATCATCTCTATTTCTTCGAGTATAATTGCACTTTGATCGTCTTCGCTTCGCTCGCCAAGATTTTTCTTTGGTTACGTATTTCCTTTTATAGTTCGTAGTGGATTTATCTCCGCCCAACTACATGTACCAAATAATAATTTTATAGTTGATTATATGACATCTTTTATTCTTTCATTTTGTGGATGAGATTAGTTAGCCTTGGTTTTACTGCATTTACAGCTTATGTATCTATACGAGGCCTATGTACTTCGTATGTATACAGCTGACATGGATACGTACCTAGTCCTAAGTATTTTGGGACTGGGCGTTACAGGCGCATCGTTCTCAGTACTCTATGCATCCTGGTGCCAATAAGATGTACAGAGACTTGAGACAACATGTTTGGTGGTATGGCATGAAATGCGAGGTGGCTCAGTTCATTTCTAGATGCTTGATGTGCCAGCAGGTGAAAGCCGAGAGGTAGAGGCCAGGTGGTTTGCTCCAGCCATTACCCATTCTTGAGTGGAAGTGAGAGCATATCACTATAGACTTTGTGTCGGGACTTTCGCGTTCTCCAGAAGGGAAGGATGCAATTTGGTTCATTGTTGATCGATTGACCAAATTGGCCCACT
>JANAVB010025178.1:32500-34852 GCA_029216955.1 Iris pallida
TATCAGCATCATTATGACTCTATCCCGACGGCTACTGCCACGTGGCCACTCGACCACCCGTATGCGCCTCCGCGGCCATACGCCCAAACCGGCATGCGCCTCAAAAGCCATGCGTCTCAGACCCTTCACTGATCCCTAAATACAGAAGAAGAGTCTCCAGTTGAAGCTTTGCATGCGCCTCAAAAGCCATGTGCCCCAGACTGATCTCTGATCCCGAAAGACAGAACGAAAGTCGCTCGCATGCGCCTCAAAAGCCATGCGCCCAGAACGGCTCGTGACTCCTAAAGGTCATGAGCCAAAATCTCATCATGCGCCCAATCCAAGGCGCATCCCACCAAATCATCCCCCCACCAAATCAGAGATCTCCGAGCCATGGGTCGACGACACGTGTCCTTTGACTCAACTCATCCAAGATCTCAGCAACAGAAAGATCTTCTCCTCTGCTACGTGCCGGCTCACAACAGCAGTATGAAGAATTCAACCTCGCGAGTAGGGCGCATCATCCATGTGCCTCCATCAGCAACCTCCATGTGGCGTCCCCACGCACCGGCGCATCCTACATATGCGCGCATGGGCAGCCAACCTGCCCAGCTATAAATAGAAGGACCATTTCCTTCTGACACACACACACAGAGACATATATACGAACAATCCAGACAGATATCACCAGAGAGGCAGATACAGACACTCAACGTCTTCCTCCTCTCAGCCAGCTCCAGCACCCAGAGCAATCTACACCTTCAGAGAACCGATAACCGTCGTCAGCCCGTCAACGGAGTCAACGCATTACCACTCGCTCCATTGGCACTTAGGACCCAGATTAAACAAAAGTGTACTCCTAGGACTACATCTAAGTCCTATATTGTAACACTGTTCTGTTTGTATTAAGATTTGCAATCAAACGATTTTAATGGCAAACAAGCTAGCGACTCTGCTGGGGACTTCTTTCTCCTCTTCCGAGAAAGTCGTGTCACAGGCCGACGACGTGAAGGAGGGCTCCTCCCACAAGACGCTGGTTGTGCGCCTCAATCAACAAGCGTACGAGGAGTTCATTTCTGAAGGTAGTGCGAGTCCTTCGAAGCGGTTGCCGAAGCCGAAGAAGACCCGCCGTGTCTGGGTGCGCAAGGTCGATGCCTCGGGCACCACCACTGAAGAGGATGTGCCAATCCAGCCCTTCCTTCCTGCTGACATTCTCAGCAACCAAGGTGCGCCCGCTGATGCAGCGCATCTCTCGGGGAAACGTGCGGCTGACCACATTCCCCAGCCATCTCCCTCTCAGGCGAGGAAGATGCGTCGACAGAGCAGGGGCACAGCCAAAGCCCCGCGCATCACCTCTGATGCGCCACAAAAAGTCTCTGTCTTTGACAGACTCACTCGTTGTAATGGCGAGGAGAATTTGGATGCTGAGTACTATGCGCCCCAGCGGGCTAGTACAAAGAAATCCGAGGCGGCACGGGCCATGCGCCACAAGCGTGCTATGCCAGCAGCAGGCCAGAGGTACGTGCTCGCAATCACGCGCGCTGCCGATGGCAAGCTGTACAAGGTCGACTCAGGTGCTTCGGCACCAAAGACGAGTCGATCTTCAAAGTCCTCATCTCACTTGGGCGCATCCATTGCGTGCATAACCAAGTCGAGTGCGGCAGATTCAGTGGTCTTGAACTCCCGCGCCTCCTCTGGTTGTTCGTTTGAGGTCCGTTCAAGTCACTTCAAATGTTATTGTTCCTCCACTACTGATCATGATGCCTGCTTGGTATTAGATCAGGGGGCGCAGCACTCACCTGTCCGCCCCGACGTTTGGCCTTGCCATGCGCCTGAAGGGGGTGTGAAGGTAGCACTCTCCTCCAACGACCTGCGTAATGTGATCACTCACAAGCGCCGGTCAGGAGAGTCGACCAACAAACACGATGAGCCTCCCACGGGGCATACTTGTGCGGTGGTCACTATCAACTGCTGTGGCATGACGGCAGTACCACCAAGGCAGTCAGTCTTCCAGCGACTGTAGTCATCGACACCCCTCCGATATTACCTTGGGAAGAAGGTGTCAACAGAAGAGGAGCCAAGAGTTGCTTCATGCAATGTGGTCTCCAACTCCTCATCTCTCCGGAAGGCGACCGGCAATTCCTCGTCCAAAAGCCAATCAAGGAGAACCAAGGCAGCAGTCTCGACCTCTGGGGTGTTCGAAGGCACTCGGTCGAAGAAGAAGTTCTTAGAGGAAGCTGGGGGTAGTCAGACCCTTGTTGAGCTTCCTTCCGAAGACGAAGATGTCCAAAGCACAGCTGCGGCGGATCGTCATCCTCGAGGCGAAGTCAGCCTCCCAGAAGCACCTCGAAACGAGAATGTCCCCCAGGACAC